>JBBPBX010011257.1:8927-20186 GCA_038048925.1 Garcialebias charrua | reverse complement strand
GTGGTAGTCCTTAAAAATAGTGAAGGTCATTTTGGTGAAGGTCATTTTGAAGGTCAGCAGCTGAAAAGCCATAATCAAAGACCAGGTTTAGCATTTCAGGAGATATTCTTTTCACAAAACTGTGCATCGATTTGGATCCAGACCTTTGCTTATTGCAACTAAAAGTTTATTTGATAATTTTTTTTTTTTTAACTCATGTTCATACGACTTTCGGACCCAGATTTTTACTTTTATTTTGACGACCTCGGTGACAGTTGACAGAAATATTAAATGTAATAGGGGTGACCAAACCTTTTAAAATGTTACTTTTCATTTTTATTACCCTAAAATGGTTAATTGTATGTGAATATTTGATTCTATTTGAAGTTTTTTGTCCCATTATCTCCATCAAAGTTCTCAAATCTGGTGTGTTGTCCTGATTTGGGGTTTTATTTTGTAGGTAAAATGTATTCCTGTTGTCCTGATGCATGCTCAGTAATCCAGGTAGATAAACCTAACAAGACTGAGGCATGTCGTCTGGACAGGTTCTTCTTGTTGAAACGTTTCGTCTTTTATCCAAAATACTTCTTCAGTCTGAGGAGCTGCAATGAACTCAGTCTTATAAATAGTACCTTCTCATAGTGGATCAACCAGACAGCCAAAACTAACCTCAGTCCAAAGAACTGACTCCACCTTGTTAGATTTATTCCTGTTGTAAGTTATTAAGTTTTAATTTATATTTCAAAGCACATTTTATGTGGTAAATAGCTAATCTTACTATTAATGTGTGTAAATGCTGAAGTGAATGAAGTTAAATAAAACAGAGTGCAGGAGCCTCAAAGAAGACAACTTCTGTAAACTCAGTTAAAACATTTTTATCTGGTCACTGATAAGATTTTAACTTTAATTCATTTTTTTTATTTGACATCTAAGGCAGAGTGAATATGAAAAAAGTTGTAAAATGCTCATTTTGCTCTGGGTTCACACAGTTTATCTCAAATTCACCAGTTCACCGACTCACACGTTCACCACTGACAGCTGCTTCATCATCTGTCTGCTTTTCACTGTCACACATTCAAGTACTCACCAAAACGGACTCCCTCCTTCTGGCTCTTAATAGTTGTTCATTTAGAGATAGTTCTGAGTTTTTTCCACTCGCACACATTATTACATCAGGCCGAAGAGAAATTGTCAGACCCACAGCCTCAAAATAACTCCAGGGTGGAATAAAAAAAGGTCAATCTTTCTGTGGCGTCAGTCGCTTGTTTCCATTTGTTCACACAATAAAAATGCTTCAGTAAATGTTTGAATCCGGGCATCGCTCCCTGAAACACAGAGCTGCAGAGTGAAGGTTTTACATAAAGAGTGAAAAGATGAGGACAGCACAGACATGGCTACTGACAGAAGAACAATTAAAAATAAAGCCTGCATGATCATCTTTAGATGGCATACAATTTCATTTTTTTTGGCATTTCAGCCAGAGAGTTTAAATTGTTTATTTAAATATTAAAATGTACAAATTGGGAGACTTTTTCACTTTTATTGTTTAGAGGATAAAACAACCAACTAAGATTAAAGACCACCTTTTCTGCTACACTTGTATTCTGAGATCGTCATGTGTTGAGAAGGGTCATTTTGCTCAAACTTTGTGGCGTCATGCACAATCTGATGATTGGTTTTGATTTTAATGTGGTTCAAGGTAGATTAGTTTCGACAAATGCCTTAAATTAGATTGACTCTAAAACTCAACGTGTTGTAGTTGGACATCCAAAGATCACTTTCTAAATGGTTTGTGGAATTCCGTCCAGTTCTTCATGAGATATTTTGCTAACAGACCAGGTTGACTCGAACCGTTAATGCCACACTTTTAAGCAAAAATGTGTAGCGCTCAAAACACGTGTTGTGGATGAGTTTCAGCTACTACCACCTAACTTTTAGCTCAACATCTGTATAACTGTTTGAGTTAGAGCCATTAGTTTCTGATGTAAAGTGTTGTGGCGGCCATCTTGAGTTAGATTGTTTCCAAAACTTCCTAAAATAAAAATAATTATTTTCTGAAAGGTTTGTGTTTAACCCATCCAGATGCTCGTGAGATATTTTGCTAACAAATAAACAAATACGCTCACTAGCAAACACATTAATATCATCTTGCCTTTAGCTGTGGGCTGTAATTCTTTTAATTTACAGCCTTCGTAAACACTGACTGATAACTGATGTGTTTATTTTTACATCATCAGGCATGTTATTCCACAGGAATTGATTTTATTGCACAAAATTGTTCCAATCTGTTGCTGCTTTGTCCTCATTTATGACTTGAATCAAGCATGTCCCAGTTTGAAGTGTGAAGGTAGCTAAAGCAGCTAAAGCAGCTGTTCCTGTCAGTCTTTAATCCTCAGACCGTCTGTCGGCTTCATGTTGTCTCAAAAAGCTTTAAATATTGTTGTCAAAGTTATGTTACAAAACATATTTACAGCTGGAATTCATAAATTCACCTATTATTAAAAAAAAATATATATATACAAACAATCCTGTCCTGAAGGTCAGCTTGCTTTAAAGATTTTACGACGACTGAGACTTTAAGCCGTGAATATTTCTGGTTTCTTTAAAGGATTGAATTATTTGATTGAAGTGTTTAGATTTTGATTTTAAAAAAAACAAGTTGTGAAGACTGTTTGGTGATTAGAAATATATATAGATTTCATGTTTCACATGTTCAAGTTGTTGACATTTGCATGTTCAGTAAAGCTTTAAATAAGTTTTCAGGTTTTTAAAGATAATACTGCGTATATGCTGGTGAAGATTCTCAGTCGTCCAGGACATGATAAAATCAAAAAAGGCGTTCAATACAAGATCAACTGGACTTTATTTGTTGCAGAAAACGTTTAGACTCCTATCCAGGAGGCTTTTTCAATTCAATTCAATGAAACAAACTGTGAGAGTTTGGAGTTATAACAGAACCACGCACCATCATATGTAAATTGCAAGCTGAGGTGACACATACATGTAAATTGACAGATCACACCTTAACAGTAGGGGGTTCCTTGAGGTCTCTGACAGAAGACACAACACCGTATGTAAATTGACAAAAAACACTAACCAACAACAGAGGTTTCTCAAAGAAATTTTTTCATTCATTCATTCAACCTTTATTTATACAGGCTAGCCTCGTTGAGTCACGGGGACTCATTTACAAGAGGGACCTGTCTCACTCACACCAAACAACCATCCACTCTCACACTCACACCTAGGGTCAATTTAGAGTCACCAATCAGCCTAACAAGCATGTTTTTTGGTCTGTGGGAGGAAACCGGAGTACCCGGAGGAAACCCACGCATGCACGGGGAGAACATGCAAACTCCACCCAGAAAGGCCCCGGACCGGGATTTGAACCGGCAACCTTCTCGCTGAGAGGCAGCAGCTCTACCAGTTGTGCCACCGTGCTGCCCATTTGTTAGTCTAATTTACAGACAAGACATCTCTGCTCCCATCCGGTGTAAAACGTTTCGGAATCAATTCCAAAACTGAGTTATAAGTCTTGGAAAGTTGAAATCTCAGACCTCCTCCTCTGTTAAGAGAAGGTTTTTCTCTCTTAACATAAACAGCTTCCTTCACACCCCTCTCAAACCATCTGTGCTCTCGGTCCAAAATTTGCACATTCTGGTCTTCAAATGAGTGTCCCTTGTCCGTGAGGTGGAGGTGAACAGCTGAGTTTTGTCCAGAGGAGGTTGCTCTCCTGTGTTGAGACATTCTTTTGTGGATGGGCTGCTTAGTTTCTCCAATGTAACGGTCTGAGCAGACCTCGCTGCACTGGACTGCGTAAACCACACCACTCTGTTTGTGTGTCGGGGGTTTGTCCTTAGGGTGGACCAGCCTCTGTCTGAGAGTCCTGCTGGGTTTGAAATGTACTGGGATGTTGTGTTTGTTGAAAATCCTTCTGAAATTCTCTGAGACTCCAAACTCTGAAACTCCAAACTCTCACAGTTTGTTTTCAGTGAATTGAATTGAAAAAGCCTCCTGGATAGGAGTGGAAACGTTTTCTGCAACAAATGAAGTCCAGTTGATCTTGTATTGAACGCCTTTTTGATAATACTGCGTAAAGTCCAGTGTATAATCTTTTGACCACACACAATCTCAGGAAAAAATAACCCTCAAAGGAAATAACTCATTATGCTACAAATGAATATATTATGTGTCTAAATCCAAAACAACACTGAACTGGAGTAATTTATGAATGGAAAACGAAACAAAATCCAAAAGAACCCTGTTTGCTCCATGTTCAGCAGTTTCTCCACAGTTGCAGGTCTTGTTGCGTCCAGCAGGGGGCAGTGTTGAACCACTGCTCAGCATCCCAACACCTGTCTGAGCAGGCCGGAAGTATCAACATGTTTTTTTTTCCCCCCTAATGCTGTGGTTATTGAAGTTATTTTACACAGCAAAACGATTCATCTAATTATTTTTATTCATTTAATGCCTGAAATAAATTTAAATTGAATTATCTGCAGAGGATTGATGATGTTTGTACCGATTCATGCTCAATAATCTTTCAGAAAGTTTTTTCATTCATTCATTCAACCTTTATTTAGTCAGGTAAATCTTATTGAGCTTCGAGGGCTCATTTACGAAAGCGACCTGCTACAAACTAAAGAATGATGAACAGCAATGGTACAAGTACATTAAACAATAGACAAAAGAAAAAGAAAAAGTAGCAAAAACTAGCAAACATTATAAGGTAGATGTACAAAATCAAAAACAGGAACAAATCTGCATTGGTTTTTGCCAGGATTCCAACAGATTCTGAAAATCATTTAGAGAGGTCAGGGCCGAGAGCTTCAGATCTTTTTGTAAGATATTCCATGAAGCAGGAGCAGAGTAGGAGAAGGCCCTTTTTCCAAGTTCAGTCCTCACTGACGGAACACTGCAGGTAATCATGTCCTGAGAGCGCACGCTGTAGCTGCACTCACGCAAAGACATGTAGGAGGAGATGTATGAGGGCAGCAGACCAAGAAGTGATTTAAAGATGAAGATGTACCAGTGGAAGAGTCTGCGTGAGATCAAAAAGGCGTTCAATTCAAGATCAACTGGACTTTATTTGTAACAGAAGACGTTTCGCTTCTCATCCAAAAAGCTTTATCAATTCAATGACCAGACTGTGTGTGCGTGTGGATTTATAACAGGAGTCACGCACCATCATATGTAAATTGCAAGCTGAGGTAACACATACATGTAAATTGACAGATCACACCTTAACAGTAGGGAGTTCCCTTGAAGTCTCTGACAGCAAACACAACAACTGTATGTAAATTGACAACAAACACCTCACAGCCCAACAACAGAGGTTTCTCAACAAACTTTGCTAGTCTAATTCACAGACAAGACACCTCTGCTCCCATCCGGTGTAAAACGTTTGTGAATCAGCCCCAAAACTGAGTTGTAAGTCTTGGAAAGTTGAAATCTCAGACCTCCTCCTCTGTTAAGAGAAGGTTTTTCTCTCTTAACATACAAAGCTTCCTTAACACCCCTCTCAAACCATCTGTGCTCTCGGTCCAAAATTTGCACATTTTCATCCTCAAATGAGTGTCCCTTGTCCGTGAGGTGGAGGTGAACAGCGGAGTTTTGTCCAGAGGTGGTGGCTCTCCTGTGTTGGGACATTCGTCTGTGAAGAGGCTGCTTCGTTTCTCCAATGTAACGGTCTGAGCAGACCTCGCTGCACTGGACTGCATACACCACACCACTCTGTTTGTGTGTGGGGGTTCTGTCCTTAGGGTGGACCAGCCTCTGTCTGAGAGTCCTGCTGGGTTTGAAATGTACTGGGATGTTGTGTTTGTTGAAAATCCTTCTGAAATTCTCTGAGACTCCAGCAACATAAGGAATGACAATGTTTTTCCGTCTGTTAGCATTTTTCTGTTGATTATTGTGTTTAGCAGATTTCCTCGCCTTTTTGATCTATCATGTCCTGGACGACTGAGAATCTTCACCAGCAGTCTGCGTGAGGTTAATGATGTCCAGTCAAAGTATTGGATTTACACAAAAAATGGCTACAACTAAGACATTTTTTGACACTAAGCTAAAAATCTGACGTGGTAGTAACTGAGAGTCATCTTCAACACATAATCTGAGAATTTACGCACGAGATTACGCATAACGTCACTTTCAAGGTACGACTAGAACTGTGTCCATTCTCAACATTGGACAATCCTTATGAAAGGATGTGCGGTATAGATTGCTTCAAGAAACATTTTGAATGATAATATTAGCCCAGTATCAAGTCCATTATTATTTTTATTACAGTTCTGGACTGATAGAGGCAAAATGTTTTAAAGTTCTGCGACTGCGGGTCGTAAATAATACTCACTGGTAAACAAATGGAGGATTTGTCATTGTGAAACCACATCTGTGAGGCACCTTTAGCACTGCGTTAGAAGGATTAATAGGAGAATTTCCTGCTCATTATAAATGTATGAAACTTACACTGACATTACGTAAATAATGGAGTTTTGATCCGTGTGCACATCTGCAGCAGCCATTAGACGAGGGTGGATTTCCTTCATTAATACCATACCAATTTATTTATAGAGCACTTAAAACAGCAACGAGACCAACCAAAGTGCTGTACAATAGAAACAATAATAACAGCTTTAAGGTCACGACTTTATAATATGTCTCCTTTATGTGGCACCACATATTTAAACCTGCTTTATTTCCTAATGCAAACTTACATAAAATATCTAAAACTAAGTTTTGCCCCTAATTCACATTTTCTTTTGGAACATTTGTGTTATAATGACTGGATCGGGTTTAAATTAGGTTAAAGTGGAGGAGATGATGATGTAAAGAGTTAAAACGTGATGGAGGCTGACTGTGCTTCAAAACAGGAAGAAAAAAAAAAACGAGCTGCTCTGGAGTTTTCCCATACTCTTAAGGTTAAAGGGTAGAAGTCGTATCCCTGAAGTCTAAGCTCTCCTGGGTTGGTCCTTTTTTTTCCGCTCATCTCCCGACACTAAACTTCCTCTCTTCTGTTAACACAATAGTTTGCAGTTTACATGTAAACACAGGACTGCACGTTTGATTAAAATGTGTGACTGTGACCCAGAGTTGGTTGGATGATCATTGATCTGAAGCAACATGTCCTCAGAAACAGGAAAATGATCACTGGTTTCAAAACATCACCAGAAAACGTGCATGGGCACACAGTGTTAATCTGATAGAAAGCTGATCAGATTAAACCTTCTTCAGCTGATGTTGTGCACACAGCACAATGAAGCTGTAAACCACAAGACTTTGATCAAATGTGATTAGTTTATAGAAGCAGGACCCTTTCTGCAGCCACACACACTCAAATACACACTAAAACAAAATCCTCCCATTATCTCTACATGCACTGACATGCAAGCAGAAGTATCTTTGGACCCGAGAGCTGCTTGCTTCTTTGATATCTGACGTGTTCACAGTGAAAAGATTCTCTAATCTCCTCTCTGTGGAGATAACGCTCCGTGCAGCGGGGCTGCATCCAGACCCACTCCTCATCTTTTTTATCTACATCGACTGCTTGCTCCAGATTCCAGGCTCTGAACGTCGACATTAGTGAACGGCCTCACCGCTGCGGTTCCTTCATGACGTGTCTTGGTCTTGTTTGGTGGTCCAAAGTCGTCTTTTCAGATCAAAGTCTGCATTTAGTTTGGAAGTCTTGGAGTCTGGAGGAGGAATCCAACATGTCTGAGGTTCAGTTCCAAGTTTGTGTTGATTTGGAGCTGTGTGCGGGAGTTGGACCACCGGGTTTATCTAGTCCAAAGATACAGGGGCCTACCAGAGAACTTTAGAGAACTTCCTGTTTCCCTGCTTTTTGAGGACAAACTTGACTTGGCACCAGCACCATGGATCGGTGACCCCATGGTGTCACTGGGTCAGACTGGCAAAACTCATCTGAGCTGAACCCCAGAGAAAAGCTCTGAGGAAGAGGATGAGCTCAAGAGGAAGACACCGGAGCAAACAGTGCAGATGAGCTGAAGGTTGAATCAAGCAGAACCCCTCAGCAGGTCCAGGTGGCCTCCACTCCAATGCAGAGGAGCCCCAAACTGAGCACTGACCCAATAAACTGCAGGACAAGAACACACTTAAATATATAGCTCTGTGATGAGTCTCACTTTTTGGTTGCTGGATCTAATCCCAGCCGGAGATCTTTCTTGGTGGAGTTTGCATGTTCTCTCCGTGCATGCGTGGGTTTTCTCCCGCAGGCAAAAACATGCATGTTAGACTGGGCAGCCGTGGCACAGTGGTAATGGCAGTAGACCCCCGATCGGAAGGTTGGAGGTTCGAATCCCGCGTCCACTCACCATGTGTCGTTGTGTCCCTGGGCAAGACACTTAACCCCGAGTTGCTCCCGGTAGGTCTGGATGGCGCCTTGCAAGGCAGGCTACCACTGTATGAATGTGTGTATGAATGGGTGGATGGTTGGTATTGTAAAGCGCTTTGGGGTTCCTCATAGGGGGCTGGAAAGCGCTATATAAATAAGCTCCATTTACCATTGGTAACTCTAAGTTGTCTCTAGGTGTGAGTTTGTCTATGTGCCTGAATCTGGAAAGGACGATCTTGTGCATCTGCTCAGAGGTTCTGGTTCTGCTCGGTGCCATCTGCTGTCTGGACTGCAGGCGTCGTGGTAATCTCCACAGCCTGGCAGTGTGTGGAAGTTCTTCTGATGGTTCTCCTGAGTTCAGTTCAGTTTGGATGACTGTCACCGTTGGAAGCTAAATCAACCTGGATGTCTGCGGAGTCAGTTTCTGCACACGAGCTGGACGAGATGAGATCTGCTGCTCTAAAGGAGAAACCTGATGGTTGAGCTCAACTGGTTTTGTCAGGCAGTGGGGCTGCGTTCACATCATGGATTGGTGTTTTCATTGCATCTTTTGACACTTAGCTGAAAGTTCTCCTTGATCTTCCCTTCTGGAGCTGCACCTGAAGGCATTAAAATCAGTGTGACATCATCGTGTCAAACTCAAGGCCCGAGGGCCAAATATGGCCTTTGTGAACATTTATCTGGCCCTCAAAATGATATTTTAAATGCAATAATTTTTTTATCACTTTTTATTTTGCTTTATAAACTACTTCATTTAGTGCAGACTTCTCATGACAGCTGGTCAACTTTGAAGCCCAAAACATTTAGGTTTTCAGTAATCTTTCATTTTGCTATGAACAAGAGGAACAGAGAACGTCCAATGAGACTGATCAAAGTGTTGAGGAACCTGCGATCCAGAAAATATGTCACTTTTTTTCACTTGAGTTTATGTATTCATTGGTTTGAACCATTCATTTTGCTCCCTTCTGAAAATGAGTTTGACACCCCTGTCTGTTTATAATACAAGAAAAAAAAAAAAAACTGAAGTGATCCCGGAACCGAGACTTTATTTTATAATTACGATTTCAAATGTGCTGACACTTTGAAAACTGTAAGATAATTGCATCTTTTATACATTAGGTTTTTTAGCCAAGTCTCTTTGTTTCAAATGTTTGTTTGGTTTTGACACAAGTTTTTAAAAGTATTACACTCTCATTACATCTGGGTCGATAACCTCTGTCTCAGCGAATCATTGCTGACTGTCGTCTTGACTTTTCTAATATTATGTCTCAAAATTTACCTCAAAGTCTAATAATAATAATAAATATTAATAAATGTGGCTTGTAAAATTAGCTGGCCCATAATGGGTGATTTTGAATACAAAATAAAAAACAACAATTTCTACCATTCTAAGAGACAAAATGATCAATTTTAGAAAAATGTCATTTCTGTGGCGATCACTGCAACCGTCTGAGAGTCCGAGTTTGTAAAAACAGTTCAAGGTCAGGCGTCATGAACACATCCAAAGCTTAGGTTCTTGTTTAATTATGAACAGCATACCTTCAACAACCTTCACAGCTTTAAAAACATGTCACATTCATATTTTCACATCACATCGTTTCACTTGTCACTCATACATCAGGTAGCAAAACAATGAACAACAGTCCTGTGGGTTTATTTCAGTCCACGGCAAGGTTTGTAAAAAAAAAAAAAAAAAAAAGGGATTGGGAGTCTATAAAAAAAAACCTGAGGAGCTGTTTATAGTGTCTGCAATCTCTAAAAGAAAAACATCTGTAACTTCCGTGAATAGTTTTCTACAGAATGAACTGTTCTGATTTTTCTGCAACTGCATGTCACAACAATAACAGTGGAAAAAAAGATCTATACAGTATATATGTGTATTCATATATATAGATGGATAAACAATTGAGGGGAAAAAAAAGGTTTGCAAAAAGGACATTTGGGCATACATCAAATGGCACTCCCCTCATTTCTGATTCCATCCCACCAACAATCAATAACACTGCAATCATTTCCTGTAAACTTTAAACACAATCAATAGTATTACCTCGTTCCAAATGACAACAAATGAGCACCAGAAGCAAGTTTAATTGTTGGATTTTTGCTCTTTTTGTTTGGTCCTTTTATGCAACAGAAACGTGTTGGATAACAAAGTCAAAAAGGTATGGATTTTTTGTTGGTGACAGCAATTCCCATCAGGGGGAAGACTGGTAAAAGGCCTAAAAATAGAACAAACAGGAGGAACAAAGCTGAGGTCAGAGTGTTTAAATGAACAAATGCAGCACGAGTTAAAGTGGTCCGCATTTAGAGAAGCAGAATAAAACAGCAATGTCCGTTGTCACACCCATAACGAAATAAACAACCAACCAGACTATTTACAGGTGTAGTAAAGCACAGTGTTGCTCAGCGCAGGTCAAGCTTGGCCCACTGATGGCACGGGAGGAGCAGTTGTAAACATTTGAGTGAGAGCAGGTCAGCAGCAGATACAGATGTTTGAGACTCTGAGGCAAATTTAGAGGCTTTAAAATGGTTATTTCACTCCAAAATCTCAACATTCACACTAAAATGCTGTTAAACCCACCAAAAATGTATGACTTCTATATGCCCCTAACCTTTGCATCTTAGCAAACTCATCCAAAGAATACACTTTTCCTATAAGATATTGTTAGATGGAGCAAAACACACTACTGCAGCAGGGATGTTCCATTTTGTAAAGATGAACATTAAAAAAGCTCAATATCAATACCTCAAGTTCAAGTATCGATATCAACACAAGTTTAAGTGCCGATATCAATACTTCAAGTTTAAACATCAATATCAATACCTCAAGCTTAAGTATCGATATTATCATCACGAGTTTAAGTATTGATATCAACATCTCAAATTAAAGTTTTAATATCAATACCTCAAGTTTAAGTATCAATATCAAT
>JBBPBX010011256.1:36363-56313 GCA_038048925.1 Garcialebias charrua | reverse complement strand
TGTTAATCTTCTTAAGCCTTATGGGGCGGCCGTGGTGTAGTGGTAATGGCAGTCGACCCCTGATCGGAAGGTTGGAGGTTCGAATCCCGCATCCGCCCACCATGTGTCGTTGTGTCCCTGGGCAAGACACTTAACCCCGAGTTGCTCCCGGTAGGTCTGGATGGCGCCTTGCAAGGCAGGCTACCACTACCGGTGTATGAATGTCTGAATGAATGGGTGGATGGCTGGTATTGTAAAGCGCTTTGGGGCTCCTCACAGGGGGCTGGAAAGCGCTATATAAATAAGCTCCATTTACCATTTATTAGTCTTACTACTGTTTACATTCACTGTTTACATTTATTAATACGGTTTACATTATTACTACTGTTTTACATTCACACTACTTTTATATCTACACTACTGCTGATACATATACAGCATTCTCTGACTAGCCTTATCTAAGGATGCCAAATGTGCCTTATGTGCCTTACTGCATATGCCATTTGCCTCTATACGAAGTTCAATTGTATCTTTATCATCCCCGAGGGGCAATTAGTTTCAGTCAGTAGATCCAAACTACACAGGACATTAAAATTACAATACGGAAGTCATCAATGTCCATTGAGAAGCTTGATCCCTCCAGGGATGATTTTTTTTCAGTCCGTTTGTCCTGCGTCCAGATGGAAGCAACCTGAACTCATCATGGAGGGGATGATCAGGATCTGCCAGAATCAGCCTGGCCTTGTTCACTGACCTCGCCTTGTGCAGGTCAGTGAGGTTCGGTAGAGCTACAGATATCAGTTTTGCTGCACATCCTGACAGTCCCAGAGTTTGTTCGTTTTTCCAAAGTTAACAATCCAAAACAACAGATGACGGTAAAAGTTAAGAGACTCAATAAAACGTTCTCATAAAAATAGAATCAACATAAAAACCAGAGCTTCCGATAAAGAAATACATTCTCTGGTGGGCCTTCTTACAAAGTGAGTTCACATGGGGGTCAAAGGTCAGTGTCATCAAGAACAGTTCAGATATTTATATGCACCACCTCAACAGCTTCACCGTTAATGACCACAAGAGCTGCAACTGAAGTCTCTTCTAAAACCAGTGACCATCTCCTTTGTCTTAGAAACATTTAGCTTTAAAAAGGAACAAATCTTTTCAACTAGATGTCCCAAAATTATTCCAAGTTCTCCATTAAGCCACTTTTCCAGTCTCACAGAACTGACCTACTTCTTGTGTAAATCCACTTCAAGAGCTTGAACTGGCGCTACATGACAGGATTTTATGTTTACATCTACAATGAGTAACAAGAAAAACTGGATCCTTTCGGTTTTTAACTCCTAAAGGTGCATTTGTGAATTATTTTAAAAATTTGCATTGGCATGTTGTGCTTCATGACACTGCTTTAATAAAAAATAAACATTGAAAATTAGTTACCCACGATTTTTTATTTTTCATCAAACAAGCATACTAAGTATACGCATTTTGACTGGTAAACAAAACAATCGTAATAAATGAAGCAACTGCAGGAAAAAAAAAACATTTAGGTATCAGAAAATGGCAAAAACGCACAGGAAAAACAAAACTCTTTTAAATGACTTTTTTAAATGACTTTTTTATTGATATGCGATTTATTTTCCTAATGTGTCTTTAATAAGGTTTTGCTTTATTTCATGTGAACCGAGTACAAAACTTGAAAAAAGGCTGAACAGAGAAAAGTAACAGAAGCTGTTGTGAAGTTCATCTGAAACTAAACAGCAAAATATATACCGGTAAATGAAAATTAACTCCTAGAAGTAAAATGTGTATAATAAATAATAAGAGTGTGGTTTCTTTGGACACATTTCAGTTTTTTGTTGGCTTATAATTTGTGTAATCTTGTAATCTATGGCTAGAACGTGAAGGGAAGCAATTGTTCTTTTAAAATGGTGACAAGGTGAAAGTCACAACTATCCTACAGTCAGAAATAAACCACATTTTAAAAAATGTTTCCCATGTTATCTCTATGTGTGTGTTTTCTCCAGGTACTCCAGTTGCCTCCCACAGACCATAAACCTGCATGTTGGGCTGATTGGTGACTCTAAATTGTCTCTAGGTGTGAGTGAGAGAGTGAATGGTTGTTTGTCTCCATGTGTCCCTGTGATGGACTGGAGACCTGTCCAGGGTGTCCCCCATATGGGCACCAGTGACCCAAAAAGGAAGAAGTGGGTAAAAGATGATGGATGGATGTTTCCCTTGTAAGATAAAGCCACATTGTAAAAATGTTACTGTGGCACAGCCCAGTCTCAACAAAAGTGATCCTGAAAGAGCAACACACATAAACACTGACAGCACCAGAAATATAAATATTAAAACATAATAGCTCTCTTTAAAAGCTTAGAGTTTAAAAAAATGCTCAGAATCTTAGCAGATAAAACATTATTTATACGCATTAGGTGCTGCAGAAGCGGCCGATCAGCTGCAGCTCTGTCTAACTGCCCTCCTGGCCCATGGTGTGTTTGTCGAACAGGTACTCGGCCATGCCGTTCTGAGGAGCTCCCAGACGACGCAGGTTTGAGATCCAGTCTCCCAGCTGTTTGATGGATTTCACCTGCTCGTCCAGGAAATGTGTGTCGATGAAGTCGCACATCTGTAAATGGAAGAAAACACACAAAAAACGATTATTGCTTTGCTGTGAGATCAAACTGAAAGATCGTGTTCAGCATGTCCTTGTGGTTTGCTCCTCACGTGAGGATCCTTGTGTTCAGCTGCCAGTTTCTGCAGGTCCAGCAGGGATTGGTTTACACTCTTCTCCAGCTGTAAAGCACACTCCAGAGCCTCCAGGCTGCTTCCCCACTCATCTCTATCAGGTTTCTGGCATTAAAAAAAAAGTTCATAAGTGTTATTTGCTTGCAGAAATAAACTTAAAATAGCCTGATATTCCTTGAAGGACTGAATCCAGCCAGTGTGATATACCGTACTGTATGTTTAACGCCAGGGTATTAAACAAAAAATATATAATGTTAAGAAATGACAAAGTTGTAGCCATTTTGAAAATAATGTTATATATCTAACACGCAAGAGGATGTGCAGTGAATGATCATCAGTTACCACCTTAACTTTTAACATCATGCCTGAAAGGCTCAGCTATAGCTAGTTTTGTGTCGGCTAATGTGGATTAGCTATGACAAACATCTTGAATTGAACAGACTTCAGTTGTTGGCGTACACCTAGTGATTACTTTCTAAAAGTTTCATAAAGAACTGTGTGCTGGTTAATGAGATATTTAGGTAAAATACATTAAAAAACAATATGGGAAATAACATTAAAGTCTGCCTTTGCTTTTTGAGGCACCGTCTGGACACACCTTGACGTCCTGGAGAAAGATCCTGCCCCCACGTTTGTTCTGCAGACTCATGAGCTTCTCTGCATGCTCACGCTCCTCTTTAGACTGTGCGCTAAAGAACTTGGCAAAATTTGGCAGGCATTTATCATCCCTGTCGAAATAGTAGGCCTAAACATAGAAACCGTAAAAACAGGTTTACTTTCTTGTAAATCGATACGTGGCTTCGGTAACAAAATGATAATTTCAAAGCATCTCTTACCATGGACAGATAAACGTACGAGGCATAGAGCTCCAGGTTTATCTGTCTGTTCACTGCAGCCTCGCAGTCCTGGTGGAAGTTCTGTCGAATTAGTGAACTCATTTCTGTGCAAGAAAAAAGAAATCAGTTGTGGACCATACTCTGCTGAAGACTGAAATAAAAACAGGCAAGTTAAGTCACATTCAATAACTACGGTATACGTTTATTTTCATACGTTACTTGGTCAGATTGGCATCAGACGTTTTGAACATGTTATATTGTGACTAAATGCTTCTTCTTTCTGGATTTTAATCTGGTCTAAACATATAAGACTAATGAAAGTGTGTTTATCAGTATCAGTGACGCACAGAGTAATCTCAAAAAGACAGGTTGTGTTTATCTGGTCTGCATGGACCATGACTTGGCAAAAACAGATAACACAAAACATGTGGATGCATTTTGTTTAATTTTCTGACTATTTATAATCTACTCAACATGTTTGATATTTTAGGATTTGTCCTTATATATTTATACAACAAAGTGGGTGAAAGTTAATTATCCTTTACACTTAACCCTATAATTATAGGTCAAATGTTTGAACTTCTCCGGGTAATAATTAAAACAAATACTTAATGTATTTACAGTAATTTTAACTTTATAACATTTATTTGTTTTAAGATAATTTTTGCTGCAATTTCTTGAACCAAATCGATCCAAAAACGGCCTGAAGTGAAATAATTAAATTAGCACGAGATATTTCATTAATTTGGAAAACGCAACAGACAAAAATGCTAATGTTGTGGACACATTTCTGAAGGAGCTACGAAGTGCGTTTTCGATATTTTTCCGAACAGTTCCGTTCGCAATCGCCGATAAACCATAATAATAAATAATAAAGTATCTATCTACAGAATCATACCTGCTCCGAGGAACTGCCACTCGTTTCTGAACTGCTGGCGACCTGTTTATCAAACGTCTGTTGACCCTGAGCCTGGTGCAAAACGCGCGCACGGTTTGATTACGTCACACAGTCGACTCATTACTAACGCTGCATTTATGGGACACGGGAGAAATCGGAAATTTTCCTTTCGAATTCACATTCAGGTTTAAACAAGTCAAGTCAACTTTATTGTCAAAACTGCGATATGTAAAGGACATACACAGGGTTGAAATTTCCTTTCTCTCAGACCCCCGCCGACTTTAGCGGGTTCATAAAACTAGCGAATAGTACCAATTCGTACTTCATGAGAACAAACGTGAGGAGGGGGTCGAACTATTTATACAGGTCCTTCTCAAAAATTAGCATATTGTGATGAAGGTCATCATTTTCCATAATGTAATGATAAAAATGAATTTTTCATATATTTTAGATTCATTGCACGCCAACTGAAATATTTCAGTTCTTTTATTGTTTTAATATTGATGATTCTGGCATAGGCTACCGCTCATGAAAACCCAAAATTTCTGTCTCAAAAAATTAGCATATCATGAAAATGTTCTCTAAACGAGCTATTAACCTAATCATCTGAATCAACAAATTAACTCTAAACACCCGCAAAAGATTCCCGAGGCTTTTAAAAACGCCCAGCCTGGTTCATTACTCAAAACAGCAATCATGGGTAAGACTGCCGACCTGACTGCTGTCCAGAAGGCCATCACTGACACCCTCAAGCAAGAGGGTAAGACAGAAATAAATTTCTGAACGAATAGGCTGTTCCCAGAGTGCTGTATCAAGGCACCTCAGTGGGAAGTCTGTGGGAAGGGAAAAGTGTGGCAGAAAACGCTGCACAATGAGAAGAGGTGACCGGACCCTGAGGAAGATTGTGGAGAAGGGCCGATTCCAGAGCCACCGTGCACAGGCGTGTGCAGGAAATGGGCTACAGGTGCCGCATTCCCCAGGTCAAGCCACTTTTGAACCAGAAACAGTGGCAGAAGCGCCTGACCTGGACTACAGAGAAGCAGCACTGGACTGTTGCTCAGTGGTCCAAAGTACTTTTTTCAGATGAAAGCAAAGTTTGCATGTCATTCAGAAATCAAGGTGCCAGAGTCTGGAGGAAGACTGGGGAGAAGGAAATGCCAAAATGCCAGAAGTCCAGTGTCAAGTACCCACAGTCAGTGATGGTCTGGGGTGCCATGTCAGCTGCTGGTGTTGGTCCACTGTGTTTTATCAAGGGCAGGGTCAATGCAGCTAGCTATCAGGAGATTTTGGAGCACTTCATGCTTCCATCTGCTGAAAAGCTTTATGGAGATGAAGATTTCATTTTTCAGCACGACCTGGCACCTGCTCACAGTGCCAAAACCACTGGTAAATGGTTTACTGACCATGGTATTACTGTGCTCAATTGGCCTGCCAACTCTCCTGACCTGAACCCCATAGAGAATCTGTGGATATTGTGAAGAGAAAGTTGAGAGACGCAAGACCCAACACTCTGGATGAGCTTAAGGCCGCTATCGAAGCATCCTGGGCCTCCATAACACCTCAGCAGTGCCACAGGCTGATTGCCTCCATGCCACGCCGCATTGAAGCAGTCATTTCTGCAAAAGGATTCCCGACCAAGTATTGAGTGCATAACTGAACATAATTATTTGAAGGTTGACTTTTTTTGTATTAAAAACACTTTTTATTGGTCGGCTGAAATATGCTAATTTTTTCAGACAAGAATTTTGGGTTTTCATGAGCTGTGAAAATCATCAGTATAATAAAAGACCTGAAATATTTCAGTTGGTGTGCAATGAATAAAATATATGAGTTTCATTTTTATCATTACATTATGGAAAATAATGACCTTTATCACAATATGCTAATTTTTTGAGGACCTGCAGATCAATAGTTGAAATGTACATTGAAATAATTAATGGTTGGATTTGATTTAGAAACGTCCACGCATGTGCCACAAATTAAAGCTTTATTAATCCCATCTTCCTAACAAGCACATTTTACATTTAAAATATGAAAACAGACAAAACGCATCAGATGTGCAGAGTTGGTTACCTCCCACCACCGTTGAGCGCAGACACAACAGGAAGTTACAGAACTTCACAATAAGAGTATCAAATGTTGAGCTCAGCCTTCACAAGAAGTTTCAGACTGCATGTTGATCCGTTTCACAAGGTGACACCTCAACTCAAACAGTTTAACTCCACTTTTAACATAGATGACATACAAGTACAGTATAAAAAACATACAAATATTACCAGTGTTGTTGTGCATACTGTTTTTGTTGTTGTCCTGTTACCAATACAAAATGACACTACATAATGACACTACATATTGATTCCACTTCTCAAAATAAAGCCAAAACAAGCATCCAAAGAAAACAAAACAAAACTGAAGTTTATTCGAGTATAAAACAGAAGTAGCCAGCTTCTATGTAAAAACATCACTTTGCTCCAAATGGAGGCGAGTGCCACACAGCAGAGCTGGTGCGTTTGAAATATCGAGGTTTGCTTTTATAAAAAATGTTCTCCAGTTTTAGTGGTTCTATCTCTCCCAAATAAGAGTACAAATCTGGAGGATTGTAGTACTGCTTGACAAGGTACTGCTTCAGCTTTGGACCTGAAAGAGCAAACACATAATGGTTTACAGCCACTGAAGGTAACATTCACAATGATACTGAAGAAGCAGAAAAATGTCACAACAATGACAGACCGATGAACATGACGACAAAAATTAAAGACAAGAAAGATGTCCATAACACCAGACATGTGCTCCTAAACAACTGATCACACTCACCTTCTGCCCAGGATGGAATAGGTTTCCTCGGAGCCGACTCATCATCTGTAGAGTCGTCACTGTTTTGGTCCATTCCGTAATTGTCTAAGTCCTTGCAGGTTTTGTTGCCCCCGTTCGGAGTGATGGCGTACTGTGGCGAGTGCGGCTGTGGGGAACACATAATGAAGTTGCACGGTGACAAAGTACTGGAGTCATTTACGGTAACTTTTTTTTTTTTTTAGACAAAACCTGATGTGTGCCATAAATAAATCGATGGAAACAAACCTTCAAATCCACAGTAACATTTAAACCACCACCTTTTCCCACAGGTGTGCTCATTACAGAGTCCTGGGAGGAAATAAAAAACAGGAATAGAAGACATTAAATCATCTGAAACTTGTTACGCATGAACACTTAAGACATTTTAATAGAATATATGGCAGAGGTAAAACCTTTGGTCTAGTGTGCAGGTGTGTTAACATGGTGGTGATAAGAAAGTGTGCACAGCTGAGCTCGAGTCTTACCTCCACGTTAAATGTTGCATTTAGGTTTGAAGTCTTCGTTCAAATTGAAAAAAAAGAAAGAAAGAAAGTTTAATTTAGATGTTTATATCCAAAAGTGCAGCAACAAGACAAATTAAAGTGAAAATATTTGTATATTTGTGGCCGAAGGGTTCATATTTGGTAGAAGTGCCAACTAAACCTACTCTGTACAGTCATGGTGGGGGGGGAACAAAAAACAACAACAATAATAAAAATAAACATGTTCAGATGTAAGGATTTACACACCAGGACAAAATATAATCAGCTCTTCGCCAGGGGCCGGTACTACAAAGTAGCGGTTGAATCAACTAGTCGATTCTAGGACATCTCGCATTTTTTTAAAATTTCAAGTGGACTAGTCGCAGTCAGTGATTGTGTCACGTGATCAGCGCCGGCTGCTGGCTACATAATGGATTCTTCCAAGCAGATGGAAGGTGAGGAGCAGACCAAGGTGAGGAGCAGACCAAGTCTGGGCAAACAGGTAGAAATTCATCAACAGTGTGGAAGTATTTCACCAAAGATGGCTCTTCTGGTTCAACTACCGGAACATGCAAAATCTGCAAAGCTGTGCTGAAGTGCATCAAAAGTACGACCTCGATACAGACATTTGAAAAACCATCTCCAGTACAACCTGCTCCAGTCAACCGTCTCCTGATACTGCCCATGATAAATGGTTGTTATTCTGCATAAATGACATAGTTTTTTTTGTGTGTGAATATGGGTAATACAACGTCTTGAGTTCCTGTGATGTCACAGCAACTGGTGGACATTGAATCGACACTTATCATGTTAAAAGTCGACTTTAAAAAATATGAAGTCGTGTAGCCCCTACTACAAAGCACTAGCAGGACTAGAGTTTTGGTGCGGGCAACTTCATGCGCAGGGTTTTAGTGTCAAAAAGCCTTCGACACTGCAGATTTACTTCTACATCTGCAGGTTTACTGCAGATGTAGAAGAATATTGTTTTACTTATTTCTTTATGTGTTGTCATCATTGTATGTTCTCATACAATGTCCAGATTAGTTCTCCGCATATAACCCATCACACGTGAGGTACACCCAGGTGGAGCAGTGGGCAACTATAGATGCCCAGGGAGCCATTAGGGATTAGCTGTCTTGCTCAAGAGCCCCACGATATGTGCAAATGGTGGGGAGTTGAGCTTGCGACTTTCTGGTCTCAAGTCAGCTGCCCTACCTCTACACGGTCGACTGCTTTATGTTACTGACTCCTTCAGAATTCACACATTTTCACAGGAAATGAAACAGTTTTTAGTTTATTTTAAACGTTAAATGTTTTTTATTAAATGTCCGTCATCACAGAGCTACCAGAAGACACCTCCATATTTTAAATTAACCTTAAAACAGTGAATGAATTACTTTAGAGACAGCTTAAACTTTAACCACGCTGATGCTCTTCAGATTTTTGTCTCTGGTAACTCACCAGTTTAGCATCAGCTTCTTTACGCTTCTCTTCTCTCTCTTTAAGAGCCTGCTCTTTTGCAGCCAGCCTCTGCTGCTCCTCCTGGTACAAACAAACACGTTTTAAAAACCAACACAAACACCCAGAGAGCTAAGCAGTTGTAGTGACTGACAAGTTCTGAGCTGCTAAATATCACCTTACGTTAGGCAAATGTGTCCAAAGACATTTTAAAGACATGCACTTTTTCCTTCATTGCGCCAATATTAAGATGTTTAAACATGATACGTTACCAGTTGTATGCATTTCATGACATCATAAATACTACTTTATTTTTGAAGTAAAAACAGGACAAATCACTTGTAAAAGCATCTTAGTTTCAAATATTGAATTTCTTACCAGTTTTCTTTTTTCCTCAAGCACCTTTCTTTTTTCCTCCAAGTCCCTCATTTCTTTCTCTCTTGCTGCCTTTTCTAGTTCACGTATAGCAAGAGCAGCCTCCTTTTTCTGTCTCTCCCTAAATAAAAAATAAAGAAACAGCAACTTGGTTTCATTCATTTGGTTGAAAACATAATAAAGTAAGATTCCTTTAAAACAGACCACAAAAAATAGATGGTGCTGCAATTTTAATATAAAACTAATATACCATAATTTCCACCATACAAGTTGCATCAGTCCAAATATGTCTAATAAAATAATGTGGGCCGGTGTGCCAAAAATCGATGGGTTGCCAAATGGCGGCCGCGGGAGCGTGCACGGGAGGACTTTTAACGAGAATTTAACAAGATTAACACTTAAAAACAATTATTTGTTTGATCAAAATTATAGTAAAGGTGTGTCTCAGTCTAACTTTTGCTTAATAAATGCACTTTGATGGTCAAATCAGCTGCATTTCACCAGGGCAGCGCAACAAAATGAAGCTGATTCAGTTGCCCCAGGCAGATGATGGTGGCAGGCTATGGCAAGCCGATTGCATCATTAATAGCCACTTTTTTTTCTTCCTATTATTACATGATACAACAGCATGCCATACTACTTGAGTGCCGTCTAGCGGCTGAAAAATGACAGTGTTCCATATTTACAGTCACAATGAATGAAAACAGTCATATCTCAGACAAAAATTGTTGTCTAAATATGGGAAAAATCCATAAACGTGTCGCTTCAGCATATAAATCGCAGGGCATGCACATTATGCAAAAATCGCGACTTACAGGCAAAATTTTTTTTTTACGGTAATTGAGGTGAAAAACCACAATACCATTCATCTCATTAGATTGAGCAGACATGTGAGAACATCTTAGCAGATATAAGGTATATTAGCAGATATTAGTTATATTTCTACTGAGACCTTTCAGCAGCATCTTGTCGTTCTTTCTCCAGCTTTCTCTCCCTCTCACGCTCTTGCTCCAGCTTTAGCTCCAGCTCTTTGCGAGCTTGTGCCTCCTCCTCCGCCTTCTTCTTGGCTGCCAGCTCCTGCTGTCGCTTCTCTTCCTCCTGAAGGTAAAAAAACAAACATAAGAGACCAACTCCAAGAGTAAATGATCCTCCTCTTCTGTCACAGGGCAAACACACCAGCACATGAAATAAAGATGTCTTACAGCTTGCTGGAGTTTCTTCTTTTTGGCCTCCTCTTCCAGCTTCCTCTTCTGCTCAAGCTCCTCCTGCCGCTTCAAGGCCAACTTCTTCTTCTCCTCTGCCAGACGCTGTGTGCAGACAAAATCATCAAAGATTAAACACAACAAATGTAATGGTGGATTTCATTTAATAGCTATGAAAAAAAAAGATACCTTTTCATTTTTCTCATCAATCTGAGCCATCTTTTGCTCAATCTTTTTTTTCTTTTCTACCTCCCTCTGCTCTTCTTTAACTTTGGCCTCACACACTCTTCTTAGCCTCTCATCTCTCTTCCTGAAATACAAATTTTCCAAGTGAATAAAAAAGATAATAAAATTTGCTCAGAATTAATCAATTGAAAAGTGTACAACAGGGTTAACCTCTTAAGTTCTTCTTGTTTACGTTTCTTCTCTTCCTCCATCTTCCTCATCCTTTCTTCTTCTTGCTCCTGCTTCTTCTTGAGCGCTTCCAACCTGTGTCGCTCTTTTGTCTAAGAAAACAAGAAATGAGGGAAGAGTGGAGAAAAAAAATATATATACTGTATACACATTTTCTATTCTGTAACAAAGCAGGATACAATGTGACAGATTAATAAAATTATACTAAAATCCCTAAATTAACTTGTCGTCATGTTACCCGCTGATGGATTTCAGTGGAGGTTAGCTATATACGGTAATAAAATTTAACAAGATTCTTTCTCCTGAAGAAAATAAATAAATAAATCTATTTTTGTTGTTTTTGGAATAAACTTAAAATTATAAGTTTACCGGTACATACAAAAATATTAAATTATTGCTTCGGTCTGATAAGTTAGATGTTAGCAAACTCATCTACCATTTTATTACACATCTACAAAATAAACAATTTAAAATAAATCAACACAAAGCCATGACCACACAGTGCAGCACCACATCAGTGTCCGAATACCAAGAAATGAAAGTGCTTGAAGTCCACCTCCAGCAATTAATGGTTTTGGCACAATTATCATTATTTATTTTTGTGTGTGTCTTTTCCTCTCAACTTTTATAACTTAATTTGGCTAAAATAAATATAATCATTTTATTCTTACTTAATTTGGCTAAAATAAATATAATCATTTTATTCTTAAATTTAATCATTTTAATCTTAGTTATAGGTAGAAAGCCATTTGTCTTAGCCAGGACACTGCTGTAAGGAAGAAATTAAATCTCCAAAGTTTTACTTTTGGGTTAGATAAATATTTATAATCAGGCGAACAATTTTAAAACTTGAATTTTACTGGAAAGGGACTTCAAACAAATTTCAAGGTAAAAATAAATAAAACTTTACACCCAGAGTGAATGAATAAAGCTAAAGTTTAGGTTTAAGTACATTTTTACTTTTGATAAAATAATGATGCAAGTCAAACAGAGACATTAGTAAAGCTGTGAATTGATGAATAAAAAATAAAAAAAGACGTGTCGTGGACCAAACAACCCTAAAGCAGCCCCTTCCACACATGGACCAACACTCATAATGGTTTTACTTTTTAATGGCTAGCCTACCCCCTGCTGAATCACTAACTTTTCATTGTGGAGGAATGATCCTAGGAGGTATGCTGCTGGGGGGCGATTGCCCCTGGTAGGGTGAGCCCGGCCAGCCTGTGAAGGAAGCCTAATTTGACAGCTTGTATCTTGTTTGCTCTGTCATGATTCAACCTCATGACCAAAGGTGGGGACTGTAACAAAGACACCAGTAAATCAAGAGCTTTGCCTTTCAACTCAGCCATTTCTCCACCATGACAGACCAAAGCAACGCCCTCATTACTGAGGATGAGGCTCCATTTCATTGATCTATAGTATCTCCCGCTGCCTCATACTCTTGAACAAGGCGCCCTGATACTTTAATTCCTCCACCAGAGACAAAAGGGCTGGTGCTGATCCAGTGGCCGTGGAAAATTGGACCAGCTCTTCACCTTTACTAGGACCCTCGAGAGGACATGAGAATTCAACAGTGTTCCTCGAGGTACACTGTGCAGGGTGCACAGGGAGTATGTGACCGGGATTGGTTTTATGCAAAAGGCCATTCAGTTCTTATGCAAGTGGTGGGAGTTTGTTTCAAATTGCTGGCAGTATTTCAGAACCCTTCAGAATGGGAGTTGGACTCCACGAGGGCTGCCCTTTGTCACAGATTCTGCTCATCACTTTTATTAGGAGAATTTTTCAGTGTAGTCAGGGACAGAGGAAGTTCGGTTTAGTGTCCTCAAGATCCCAACCCTACTACTTGCAGATAATGTGGTCCTGTTAGTGTCATAATGCATTGATCACCAGCTCTCGGAGCGGGTCGCAGCAGAGAGTGAAGCGGCCTCAAATCTGAGGCCACGATTGTCAGTCGGAAAGGTAAATGGACCTCTCTGGGTTGGAAGATGTGGAGGTTTTGTTCACGAGTGAAAAAAGAATGGAACAGGAGATTGCCAGACAAATTGGTGCAGTCTGCACTGCAGTATTGTGTACAGTACTCTGTACCAGTCCATTGTAGTGAAGAGGGAGCGGAGCTGTAAGGTGAAGCTCACAGTTAACCGACCCTCACCTATGGCCACAAACACTGTATAGTGACAGAAAGAATGAAGACTGTAGATCAGGGGTCACCAACGTGGTGCCCGCGGGCACCCCCAAGAACCATTTGAGGTGCCCCCGGACCCGTTCTAAAAATAGCACAACTCACTACTAAGCTGCATTTAAAATGTCATTTTATTCAGTTGTTATTCTTTTTTGTATTTATATACAGTATATTTTAAAATGTCTATCTTGCAGGACTCTGGTCTTTTTTGTTTACTGATTTTTTTTTAACAACATATAAGCACAGAACACCACTGCTGCTTGCTGCCAGCTCGCTTTTTTTTTGTGACCCATCAATCAATCCAGTAGGCGTGTCAGCAAATGACCAATCGGCAAACTCATTTTGTCCCAAAGGTAAACACCCCTTTGCATGCGAAGCTGGCTGCAGCCACTCAGGTTGGACGCTCGAGTATGAAGTCTCAACCGTCTGCGGACAGCGAGCACAGTTTCCACGTGGCTCACGGTTCAACAGAGTCTATGGGAGCCTCATGTCTCTCGGTTGGCCTGGGAATCCTCCCAGCAAAAGTGGAAGAGGTGGCTGTGGACAGATGTCTGGGCCTCCTTGATCAAGCTGCTGCCCCCAGAACAAGTGAAATGGATGGATGGTTAGTCTACTTCCTGTTTATGATGTAAATCTGTAAATTTAGGCTTTAACTTATTAACACTTCCTCAAGCCGTTTCTTCAACTTTTACTAAAATAGTCTTACAGAGTTTTTCCACCTCTGACATGTGGCAGTGGGAAAGGGGCTTCCTTTGTGCCAAGTGACATTTAGTCCAGTCAAAAAAATGAGGTTGAGAGACACCAGAAAAATCCTACAAACATACAGAGCATCAACATTACACTCACCACTATGCCATTGTCGAACTAAAGATAGGGGAGAAAAAAAAGACCCACTAAATTTGATAACTACTGTAGAGGTGCACAAACTGCAGTTTCCATGTCAGTTCAGATTGCTATACATTACTAATGTGCATATTGTGACTTTGGCTGGTTCAAGTTTGAAGAACTAGTTGGCAGGTTTCACATCCACCCTTATGCCTGGTCCCCACTGCACAACTCGAAACGCGCCTGCCGCCCCCTTTTGGCCGCTGGTCACGGTCCCACTGGCCACTGAAGACCGTCTGATGACGCCCACTAGGGGGCAGCAGAGGGAGGGGTCTCTAGCTTGTTTTCCGGGTTCAGTTGTTGTGTTGACTGCACTTCCGACGGTCTTTGATGAGATAAAACGTTTTTTTTTATGTTTGGGGTGATCTACACTGGAGAGAACAGCAGCCTGTCAGCAGCAACTGTAAAAATGCCACGTTTATTACCGGAGTTTGGTTCCAATTCATGGAGGGTCGATCCGGTAAGTTTAAAAAGTCCAACAAAAGTCCCGTTGTGGTTGTGTAATCAGATAGCGAGGCTCTCCCGACTGTTTGCCGGATGCGTCGAGCCGCCAGAGATCAACATTTGGGACGTCGGCGGCTCGACGGCGGACGCGCGCGTGCCCGTGAAGGCTGCCGCCGCGCCGCTTCGATCACTCGAATCGCGCCGCTTCCTGGTTCGCCGTGACTCGACGCGTCTCCTCAATAGACTTTGAATGTAAACCGGCCGCTTCAGCCGCCCGACAGCGGGGGCAGTGGGTACCAGGCATTAAAGCTACTACCGGTATATGTAGTTTCTGGAAAACGCTGGACTTAGAAAAATTTTGAACAGAGACACCTTTCTGGTCCCTCCCCCTTGCTCTCAGCTGAACTGCAAGTCAGCCTCTTTACCTCCTCCCCCACAGCATGGCCTGTCTTGTGAACGCGCATGTGATACTGTAACCTTCGTTATCTTTATTGTTTAGTTTTAATAATAAATGATTCAAGCAAAGACACTTACTAAAAGTGATAGGTTGAACCTCCGCTATATTGACGCAGCTACTGTTTGAACGAGAACGTGTGCGGATGCGCGCTGCGGGCGTGGATTAGGGGCGTGAGAAGCTCTGTTTTTATTGGCTGGTTAATGGCGGGTCACTGTGGGTTTTTAGAAATGCTTGTAGTACCACCTGGAGAAGCCAGAGGACTATAGTTTTTTTTCAGAGATTACTTGTCTAACATCAGTCTGTTAGCACCTTTAATTCCAGTTTGAATTGTAAATTTAGCAATTTGTGATTACGGTACATGTACTTCACAGAGTTTGTACTAATGACACCTAGCTGAAAACAAATTACAGAGCAACTTATAAAAATATGATTACAGTATATATACAGTAGTCCCTCATTTATCGCATGGGGGGAAACGTAGGTTTTTGCGTTTGTTAATTAGATGAAAAGATCTGCGTTGACACGGACAAAATCTGTGTTTACCGGTACATGCATCCGCAGGGCTGTGCACAGGTGCAGAAGGTGCTAAACAATTTTAAATAATTTATTTTAAGTTTTAAAAAATCCACGCCGATCTTGCGGCTCAGTTGAAATAGCCATCCTTGTTTAAAACCACTTGACAAGCTCCATTACTGTTTATGATCAAAGCAGAGCAGAAATGGCTGTTAAATTGTTTAAACTCACCCTGTGGTGTTCAGAAGAAGAAGAAGAAGCTCCTGTCTGGTCAACAAACTGCTTGCTAGCTGATGTCCAGGCAGTGTTTTCCTCCAGAACTGCTCCTTCTTCAGGAGAAACCACCGTCGACTCTGAGATGAATGAAGCCGCTGCGTCTCCTTGTCAACGAATTAACATAAGCCCCGCCCCCCGCACGCTGCGATTGGCCACCGTGCTGGAGTCCTATTCATCTGATTGGACCATGCTTCTTGTCAATCAACAAAAAAGGGAGAAGACTGAAATGTGGCTTTTTAAGATCTGGAGACATTTCACCACGAAATGAAAAAACAAGTTTACAGCTTAAATGAATATTTAGCTGTGTGTGTGTCTGTTAGCAAAATATTCCAAGAACCACTGGACAGATTTGAATGAAACTACTGGGCAGGATTCATTTAACCTTTATTTCTACAGGTTAGTCTCATTGAGCCTCGAGGACTCATTTACAAGAGAGAACACAGATGAGATACAAACAACAATAGATAAACATATAAAAGCAGATGAAATGAAAAGCAAATAGAAGAAATTATAATTTTTTCAAAAACAAAGAAACAAAAACAGCTCCATTATAAAAAAAAAAACAAGCTACATTCAATTATCATACAAATACAGGTGGTCCCCGACTTACGAGCGAGTTCCGTTCGTACGAGGTGCTCGAAAGACGAAAATTCGTATGTCGGAACCCGAAACACGTGTCGCTCGTAAGTCCGGATTTTCAGTCGTAAGTCGGAAAATGTATGCTAGCGCTACTACGAACACCCATTTTTCAACACAAACGTACGTACTGGTTCATAAACATGCTCAGAACTTTGTTTACAAACGGTTAGCTAACACACTTTCATCTAAAAACACATACCAGTGCTGTATTTTCATGATCTGTACAACTTTACTGTTCGTTAGTCCGCTCGTAAGTCCAGAACCTCGTATGTCGATGACGTCGTAAGTCGGGGACCACCTTTACCGTAATTGCCAGTGTATACACAGCTGCTTTTTTCACATGCTTTTTGAACCCTGCAGCTTATACAATGCTGCGGATAATTAAGGGATTTTTAATTTGTGTGTGTGTGGAGGGGGGATGAGCTAACGTCTGTAACTGATTCATTTTTGCAGTCAATCTCATTCAAGATGGCTGCCACAGACAACTAACCTAAAACAAAAAGTCACTTTTACAGGTGTGGATCCAAGACTTGGTGTGGTAGTAGCTGAGACTGCTCCGAAACACAGATTCTGAAATGACATGTGCACGATTGTTTGGAGTTTTGCCCTCATCTCTTATAGTGTTTGTCTGTTAGCAAAATATCTCATGAATTATTGTGCGCATTTTAATAAAACTCGCTGGAAATAATCACTGGATGCAAGGCTACAATTGATCAACTTTTGGAGTAAATATACTTCAAAACGGCTGCCACAGCTAATTTATTTTATGTGTACATGCATTTTGCTAAAATTCTTTTTAGTCAGAGTCATTCACAGCATGTTATGTTGACATTTTGTTATATTGCATGAGATCATGCGTAACATGAAAAGTCTGACTACATTGCTTCTTTTCCATCATTTCTGAGCATTAGATGGTGTTAGTTTAAAACGTTAGCACAAAAGGGTGCATTATTTTAAGAATAGACTCAGTTCCTCTCGTTGGTTTCCCTCCTCCAAACAAACCTTGATTTTTTTGTAGGTTTTTGTTTTGAATTAGAGGCCTCCTTATCCAGAATTAATGATTTTTTTTGTGACACTATTTCCTATTAAGTGGTGAACCCCAGATGTTGACTGAAACTCCAGGCTTGAATGTAAAAAACAACAACAAACAATTTGTTAACGGGAAAGGTGTGAAGGCAGCTCAAATTTCTTACTTTTTGAACCCTGCAGCATCATGAGCTCTTTTCTGCTACAGTTTCTGCAGCTCAACTCTCCATGTTCATGCATCTTCCACCTGCGTAATATCACTACCGTAAAATTAGAAACATCTAAAAATGATGCAGAAAAACTGGTTCATGCATTTGTCCTGTCTAGACTGGACTATTGCACTGGTTTATTATCTGGGTGTCCAAATTTTTCTTTAAAATGTCTTCAGTTGATCCAAAATGCTGCTGCCAGAGTCTATGGAGTTAGTAGAGATCATATCTCTCCAGTTTTAGCTTCACTCCATTGGCTCCCTGTCAAATCCAGAATTTAATTCAAAATATATTATAGTCCATGCTCAATAATCCAGGTAAAAAAAATCCAGCTGTTTTGTCAAGTCGTCTTGATGGTTATTTTTTTGTTGAGCCATTTCGTCCTTCATCCAAAGGACTTCATTTGTCCAAGGAGCACAACAAACTGAGTCCAACAAGCAGCACACTCACATAGTCAAAACAACAAAAGAACCATTTGCACCACTGCAAACAAAAAAAGAAGAAACTATCCAGATGACCTGACTGAACACCGTTGGATTTTTTTTACCTGGATTATTGAGCATGAACTTTGGTGTTTTGAACCGCTTTGGATATGGCTGCCTCAGAGGGGTCGACGAAGGAGAGGGCAGGCCCCAGAAACCGCTCTGTCCACCCACTAAAATCTCAAAAACACCGCGATTAAACAGTCTTTTTAATGACAGTAATGGACAAACAAGCACGGAAACTCGTCTGGGACAAGTAGCTGAAGTGAAAAGTGACGAGGAGCGGGGCTTCACCCACTGCGCATGCGTCAACACATACAGCGTAATCGACCAATCACAGCGAAGACAGAACTGTAGTTCTAAAACCCAAGTGTTCATGGGAAACTGTGTCTTCCAAACCTAACGCCACCCACTAGTGACGTGCCGTTCGAGCGGTGTGTTCACGGACCTGCGGTCGGTCGAACAAAAGCGTGGAACGGTCTTTTCAACGTTCTAAAACAGTCATAAATACCGCAAAACACCGCGGTTAAGCCAGTCTTCGACGATATTACGTGCATAGAACTCAAACAACACAGATAAACCGTCAGAAATGTGTGCAAAAATGAATCTGACAACCAGAGTCTACAGAAACCAACGTTCTTGAACGCGACACACAATGGACCAATCACAGCGTTTTAAGCAGCCATCTTTTCTCTCAGTACCGTTTAGCAGTAGCTCGATCCAAAACGTACTGGACTCTCTTCCACAAAATAAACGACTTTTACACCGCAGAAAATTCTGTTAACGAGCACAACACATCCAAGCCAACTCTCACGCCCCCAGGGGAGGCAGCACGCTAACTGTGTACAACAACGGACTTTACGTCAAACGGAACCGGATCTCGGTCCGGCCCAAACTAGCGGAGTGGGTTTTCCCGAACCTCGGCAAACACGTTGTAACAGATTAGGTAAAAATGGAGCAGCAAATGTGTGACACAGCTTCAACAGAAAATCGCAGATGTAATAAAATGAAGCAGAGGTGACACGGCGGTCACAAAACGAAAAAATGCATGCAGTCTCGCGACACGTAATGAAACGTCTCACAAAAACAAACATTCATTCATCCGCAGCTCCAAAACACACGTTCAAAAGTGAAAGTAAAGAACAATTCTAACGGGAAAACACCCCAGACAATGCCACTATCAGCAATCTCTGAGACACCCACCAGCCAAAACCATTCTTATAAGCCCAAAACCAGGATGTAAAACTAATGCCAACAACACCGTAACAAAAAATAAGCTACAAAAACAACTTATCAATTTAATCTTTCAGAAGACTTGTACGCGGCCACCAATATGTAAAGGAATAAGGTGGGGTAAGGTATTTAAACACTTACTGTACCACCATTATTGTAGAGATATAGGACTTTCTGGTCAGTTTACTGACTTACCTATATCTTTAGATGTGCAGGTATGAGCAGACTTTTATCTGCACAAACATGCCACCAATTCACGGGGTCTCAACTTTTTCAGAATAAATCAATAAATCTGTGATGTGATTAGCCAGAAATGTAATTTCACGCTTAGACTTCAATTTATATTGGTCTACCAAAAAATAGACCTTTTATTGAAACTATCA
>JBBPBX010011256.1:0-35487 GCA_038048925.1 Garcialebias charrua | reverse complement strand
GTTTCGGGTTCTTCAACCAGGTCCAAAACATTTCCTTTTAGATTTAGGGGGTCGTACTGAGACTGTCTGTATCGATAGGCTTAAACCAGCTCATGTTGTGTCAGATGATCAGGTTGTTACGGCCCAGGCTCCTCGCAGGGGCAGACCTCCATCCACATTGTTAACGGACTGCTGTCCCCCTGCCAGAGACTCTCAACATCCATTGGAGCCCGAATCTTCTGCAGGCCCTCCTCGGAGCCCTCCGCTTCATCAGACTGGTTCTGCAGGGCCCAGGTTCAGCCGTTCTGGTCGTTTAATCAAACCTAAAATGCGGGACTAGTGATGGACCTTACTGGGTGTTCTGGGGGGGCGTGTGTGGTGGACCACTAGGGGGCTCTACTCACACCCAGTGGACCGAATGTGTTACAGGATGCTTTTATTGTGAAAGGTCCAGAGGACCGGATGTTGTGTTGGTATATAAGGCGGTGTTGGGTGGTTTTCCCGCCAGTTGAGTAGGAGTTGATTAAAAGTGAAGAACTACATCCCGTCTCCTGTGTCGTCTCTTCACCACCTCCTACAGTATTTTGGAAATGTTTCTTGAATAAAAGAAACAAGAACGGGAAATAGTCCTAATGTGAGACTCAAAACCCAATGATGATTCAAATGTGACTCCTAGATTTTTTACTTTTGCTTTGGCTGCTGGGCAGAAAAAGGTAATTTTCTGATTGATTATTGAGTGAAGGTGACTGGGAGCAGAAATAAAAGTCTCTGTCTTACTTGCAGTGATGGGATGTAACTAAGTACAAATACTTTGTTACTGTACTTAAGTACATTTTTCATGTATCTGTACTTTACTTAAGTAGGATTAAATGTGGGTACTTTTACTTTTACTGCACTACATTTTACATGACGTATCTGTGAGGAGTAGAATTGATTTGAACATGAGAAGTAGAATTTTGAAGATGATAATAGACTATGACACATTCATGATGGACTCTGACATACACACACACACACACACACACACACAAACTTAAATACACACAACTACTGTGTTGTACTGTTTTTTGACTTTTTGCACATTTTTGCAATCTGCTCAAGTTTAGCATTTTTGCACCTTACACATTTTATGTCGCTGCTGCTATAAAAATAGGAAAGATTTATGCTGCTAACCATACATCAGAACATGTTTCTACCTTATGTATCACCTACACATGTACTAATCAACATGTCTCTTGTCTTGTCTCTTAATTACTTGCTTAGATTAGAATGTTTAGATTAGATTAGATGTATTTTTTGCATTTAATATAGGTCTGTTTGTATTTATTGTACTGTTGTGTATCTGCACTGTGTTGAATTGTTTTTGCACGTAACGTTCTGTGTTGCACCATGTTCCTGGAGGAATGCTGTTTCGTTTATGTACTTCTGCATAGCAGAAATGACAATAAATCCTTGTTGACTCGGAGAATGCAGTCAGAGAAGGAAAGACAGCGACATCAGGCACTGGTATGAAGAGGAAGTGGAATGCAGACACAAGAAAGAATGTTGAGCTGAAGAGGGTGAAGTATTTACATTTTAAACATCTAAAAGCAGACCACACTCACAAAGGTTTATCAGCATCAACATCAAATCCTACGAGACCCAGGTACAAAGTGCATCACAACAACTATGGCATGATGCAAGGAAGCTACAACTAACTATGAGTATGGCAAAGAAGTGCCCAAACGGAGCATGACTAACCCACAAAAATTCTAAAATGAACACTTGTACCCCACCTTCCCAGGGAAAACTGCAACTACATTTGGAAAAGAAAATAAGGACAAAGTCATACAACTCATGAAGGCTCAAGAGCACACTGTTGAGTGGAAAGGCCTGGTGGTGTGGCCTGACCATCCCTGGTTTGGAACAAGCCCGGATGGAATTTTGGATTCAATGCAGCTCCTAGAGATCAAAAGCCCTCTAAAGAGCTCCATGTCACTTTCAGAGTTTCTGTGTTGGAAAAACTGTGACATCAAAAGCTTAGAAGATGGGAAGTATCTCATTCGTCCCAGTGGGCAAAGTGGATACTCCATGTGAGTAAATATTGTAACTTACAATCTATGAACTGATATGACAGGTATTGTAAACCTTCATTGAAACAAACCATTAAGACATCCTTTACATTTATTCTTCGAGGTCCAGCAGACAATGATGTACCTGGGGCTGCAGAGCTGCAAGATGGTTATCTGGACACCAACAGAACACCTGGAGATGGACATTTAATTTGACTAAGACTTTACAGCAGTGTTGCCAGGTGAGAAATGTAGGATTATAGTACTAGAGACATAACATTATTGTATTTTGAGGGAAATTATCGTACACCCATCATAACCAAAATAACAAGTATGCACTATAGTCACTCTATTGTTGAATAGCATCTAACAGGCACTCACAGCTTTGTGGCGTCAGTACGGGTGGGAACCATAGAAAATAATACATATTAATGTCTGTGGTGGGAACTAATGAGCCCCCCCCCCCCTTCTTCTTGTTTTATGACGGTTGGCAGACCAACTGTAAGGTGCATTACCACCACCTATTGAGCTGGAGTGTGGACGGAGATAAAAAATATATAAAAACATAAATCTGTAAAATTAATTTAATAACTCCACTAAATTCTGTCTATTAAGTTTGTATTTTTCAAGAAAATAATAACTTGATCTTTAACTTTACTGATATCACTACTAAAAACATCCCTAATTGTAAATTTAATATTCATTTTATTTATTTCTTTTTGGAAATACATTCTTTGTTTCATACCCTGGACATGCCATAAAGACATGTTGAACCATTTCAGGGAAATTGCTGGTGCACTTGTTACATAGTCCTGTTGCATGCTTTTCAATTATTTTAAGAGATTTATTAACGCCCGTGTGTCCTATTCTAATGCGAGTAAGTTCCTGTTTCTTCTATTTACTGAATATACTTCTATTATACTGAATATATATATACACCTTGTGAAAGTCCCGAGAATGAAGATGAATATCTTAATAGGCTGGCATATATTGTGTCATTTAGTCAGGAAAATCCATCCACTTGTTTTTTTTTATTGTGGGGGATATGAATGCTGACGTGACAGATTGTAAATCCTTATTTGCCAATCACTTAAACACTGCAAGTTAGGTTCTAGCATTTAAATAAGCCATATATGCTACAAGTTTTTTTTTTTTTTGGCTTGCTTCAAGTTCCTGGATGGTTTAAGAGACAAGGCCCCGCATCCACTCGCATATGTTTGCGTCGCGTGTCCATTAACACACATGCGATGAGCCAGCAGAACAATAACAGCAGCCAGGCTGAAATACTAATTTACTTGAAATACGTATTTCTGCAACATTACTGTTTTTGTAGCTGTTTCAGGCAGAAAACAAGAGTCTGAAGGAAGACTTTGTGAATGAGATAGCCATGAGAGGTAATTTCTACCAAGTAGTTTGTGTGAAGCAATTAAGACACTGATTTTTAAAACCAAATGTGGAAATGGAGAACGCCTTGTTTGAATGTTATATTTATTCTTTAGCTCAGTCTCCTACTTCCTGTTCCTCCTTATATCTCAGCTCTTCATTGCACAAATGACTAATGGAAATTTTGAATGGTCTCAAAACACTACTGTATAGTGACACACAGTTTTTGTTCTTTTGCCCTTGTTTGTTTTTTTCTTTTTCTTTTTTTCTTCCAGCAGCTGTGAAACAGTTGAAAGATGTGGCGATCGGATCTCAGCGTTGCTTCCATCCACTCAACACTAACTGTACAGGCACCTGTTGCTCCACTCATCTCTGTTCAAGTGTTGTCTGGCCCTGATGACATGGTAATTAACTGAGTGCATGGATACTGTATGTTATTGATCCATTTGGGGAAACATTACAATACAATTTATTTCTACATCTTTTGATTGCACATAAATGATAGATAAGAAGTGATATGATACCCCTTGATGGTATGCAATAAAGCTATAGAAAATAGGCTTAGGCATTGCAAAGATGAATACAGTATATACTATATATTTCCAAATACTGTACTGTAATTAAATGTTTAATCATTATTTGGTTAACAAGATCCATGTGTTTTGCAGGTGCCTCTTGTGCCAGACTATGATGTAGAAGTCCCAAGGCGAAAGGTGAAGTCTCTACGGACTACCAGCTCAGCCTTGCTGGTTGGAGATCTTGCAGTGCTCATCTACGGGAGAGAGTTATTGGCCAATTGAAGTTTGACTGGGAGGTAATCGGGGGCTCATAAAGATGTGGAAGCCACCTTTGGACAACACAAAGCTTGATGCTATACTTGGTGAGTGTATATAATGTAGGACAAAACTCATTCTAAAATACATTCCTAATGTTTTTCTCGTTTTATGAACAAATTACTGTAATGTTCCATGCTCCTCACGGTTTATGATGCAGATTCTGATACAATCACCTAAAAATGCCATTCACTGATACCATATGGATTGGATTGGATTTGGTTATGCACTCTATAATAAAAAAAGTTTACAATCAAAGTTAAATGCAGGTTATTATTTGTAGTTGTTAAATCAAAAATATCTGAGAGCATAACTTTTTGTTTTTTTTAAAGGGAACCACAATTACTTTTAACATTAGACTTTAATCAATAAACTTTTATTTTATCTGTAAAATAATGACTGTAAAAAATACTGTAGGGTGTTTAGTTTAGTAAAATTTTAAAGTATATTTTAACATGTGTATATTTTAACACATTAAATATATATTTTAAAAATTTACTAAACTAAACCACCTTACAGTATTTTTACAGTTAAAATAAAAGTTTATCAAATAAAGTAAAATGTTAAAAGTAATTGTGGTTCCCTTTAATAAGTTATTGTTTATCACTCATGAAAACAAATACATATTTTAAGGATATGTTTGATGTGAGAGTACGGTAATTACACTGATGATAGAATGGTATAACATTGGAGTAACATTTGTTTTTTTTTTTCTCCATTCAGTCTACACCAAGGCAAAGTTCCCTGACACCAACCATGCAAGATGTGCGAAGAGTCATAAGAAGAAAAAATGCAACAACATAAACAACTACCGGTGAAGTTTTTTTTTCTTATCCCCCCCAAAGATGTGAAGATGCCTTCTGAAAAGGAAAGACTTCAGTTTCCAGTTGGAGACACTATTTTTGCTTTGTTTAAGCAAATGCACACATTTTTACATTGTGTTCTGGGGCCTCATGTATCAACCGTGCGTGCGCACAAAAACATTGCGCACGTCACTTTCCACGCAAAACCCCGTATGTAACAAAAATGAAATGAACGTGAATATCTGCGCATCCAAGTACATTTCCACGCCAGCTCCCCTGCTGGCGTACGCACGTTTCTGTGGTTATTGTTCCTTTGGCGACACTTACAGGTGCTTTCGAGAAACTGAAGCCCCACAATCTGTGGTTGACTTTAAGAGCGGCTTGAAGACCTTTCTTTTCAACCGAGCTTACACTACCTCCTCATGATTCTACTTTTGATCATAGCTGATACTGTTGTTGATTTTAATTGTTTATTAAATGTTTTATTGACATTTAATTCTGTTGCACCTTGTAGCACTTTGAGATTTTCATTAATGAAAAGTGCGTTATAGATTGAATTCATTATTATTATTATTATTATTATTATTAACTGTTCATGATGTGAAAATGATTAATATTCCCATCAAACACACGATTAACAAGTATTACATCCACATGACGCAGTTAAATAAAGCACGCGCAAAGTTGTGCCAAAAATAAATTTAACAGGAACGGATTCATTCAGCCTTACTGGAGAATATAATAAATACGTAGTGTAACACGCAGAGCATTTATTTATAAACAGATATAATTTTCTGATCTAGGATATGGCTTATCAGCCGTTTCCAGAAATAATCATTTTTCAGTTTGGCACTGCTGCGCTCTGGAGCAACATGGAGCCGTGCATCACGCGTGCACGTGCAGAAGCAGCGATCAAACTGTTCCCGAGCTATGAGGGAGCTGCAGGCCGATCAGGGCTGTCCAGTCCACACAAAGCCTGATCAATGGAATGTCTCATCCATATGATTCCAAAGGCTGAGTGGTCGCGCTTTGGAGCGCGCGCGCACCCACGCCGGTGTTACACGGCAGCTGGAGGTGATTCATGATCTGCGTTTATTGTAGATTTCTCCAAAATGACACGTGAAAGTACACCATATATAACTTGTAGGAGAGTAAAGGCTTCACAGACAAACAGATTGCGCACAATGTGGCGCGCGCAGCGTTTGGAGACTCCAACATCACGTCATGTCATGAAAAGTCTCCACTGAGACGCACAGACCCGTTTCTTCATATCATCTATTAAATAAACAAAGATCTATGTTCAACCAAACATCTAAGTTCCTCTGTGTTTACAGTAATTATGGTAATAAACCCGTGCGCAAAGTTAATATTTTCACTCAGAATGAATGGATGAGCTGGCGCACCAAAGCAGGGTGTGCGCGCACACACAAATCCGACACACAATCACTCGTTCTTTGTGTGATAAACACATTTTATTACTATTCTTACTTAGGATTATTTTCCTCACTCATATTATATTAAATTCATTATTTTCCTGAATCTAGAAATAATTTCTGATCGCGCAGGGATCAAACAAACATGTCCTTCACACATGCAGGAAGTAATTTGCATCTGTTTAACATATGTAAATGAAGGCGTGTCAGGGGAGGTGTCTCACGTGCGCTCAGTTCCACGTTGGTTGTGATGTACAAAAGGAATGTGCGTGGATTCCGGTGTACGCACAGTTTGATACATCTGGATTTTTTTGTGCGTACACACTTTTCTGGATTTGACCGTACGTCACTTTTCAGTAGGAAATCCACGCAAGTCTTTGTACATGAGGCCCCTGGACTTTATGTTTACACCATGAAATGCAAATGGGCACCTTTTCCTTTCAATTTTTAAAACTTGGAAGGGATTCATTTTAAACGCTGCTATTTTGTAGACTGTTTTTATAAACTGTTTTTGAGCTGCACCTTAATTTTATATAAAAATATTGAAGTTCTCAAGACCTTGTTTTATGACTTTGTAAATACATCTTTCAGAATACTTTAGAAAATAATTTTTAGCATATAAATAGTATTGTGCAAGTATTGTTAAGCAAACTTACAAGTGTAACCTAACAGTTACAATATTGTTATACATGGTATTAGTTTTAGAAATTCAAAAATTTAACTTAAATGATAAACTAGACTGTAAACTAGAAGTAAATAACAAGTGCATTGGGCGTACCGGTATATGAAAAAGTATACTAGTGGTATACTTTAAGTATACTTCAATAAACTAAAATATGAACTTGAAGTACACTATAAGTACATTGGCAGTCTAATTAAAAGTGTACTACTAGCATACTTTAAGTATACTTCAATAAACTAAAATATGAACTTGAAGTACACTATAAGTACATTGGAAGTCTAATTAAAAGTGTACTACTAGCATACTTTAAGTATACTTCAATAAACTAAAATATGAACTTGAAGTACACTATAAGTACATTGGAAGTCTAATTAAAAGTGTACTACTAGCATACTTTAAGTATACTTCAATAAACTAAAATATGAACTTGAAGTACACTATAAGTACATTGGAAGTCTAATTAAAAGTGTACTACTAGTATACTTTAAGTATACTTTATAAACTTAAAATGGGCCAATTTAGTCCCAAAAAAGTATATTGTAAGTAAACTGCGAGTATACTTAAAAGTACACTTAGAGACATATACTTTTATATACTTTAGTATACTTAACAACATATACTTAAAGTATACTTCTTTTTGGTAAGGGATTAATTAAAACTGGTTTTGGAACTTTAAAGTGCGCGTCTGTGATTCAGTGTATTTCCTTCTTTTATCCAAAGTGAAGCCAAACAACGAACTTGGGGCATAACGCCAACAGCCTCCATGGGGCCCTAAGCAAAATTTGGTTTGGGGCCCTCTATTTCTGCTAACAATGTGGATTACTGTAATAAACAGTCAGATAATCAGATCATTCACCCACCTTACATAAACTCATTGCAACTCTGACAGCCCTGTTTACATTACCCCATATGTATAAATCAGTGGTACTAAAAGTAACAACAACAAAAAAAAACCAGTATTCAATGTATTTTACAGCAAAAGTGTCATATAGTTTATTATCTTTGGTTTCAAAGAACTGCAACAATAATGTTCAAATAATTTGTAGTGCAAGATCAACCACAAACAGATAAAATAACTTTGATGCATTAAAAAATAACTTAAATTGTGCAAAAACAGACTAAATAAAATAAAATATCAAGGAAATACTTAAAGACCGTGTAAAGTGAATTTCAACATTTTCTTCAATTAACATTATAAATGTCATAATTGTAATCTTGTAAATGAGTAAAAAGTCTCAAAATTGTAGCTCAATTAATTTTGGAGTTATAGAGCAAACTGTGTATAAACATATTTCTATTTCAGGATTTTTTAGGCGTGTTTTAAACGTGACCGCGTTTCGTCACGCGGTCCTCATTAGTATAGCCCCACCCCCTGCAGCTCCAGCCGTATAAATTCGCCTCGGTGGAGCCGTTCACTCGCGAATCGCAGATAGCATCAGATAGCAATAGCATAGATATTTTGTTCATTGTTAGCTAGCTAATCAATTATGCCTCGTTCGTGCATCTTCCCTGGATGTCGTAATGGTCAGGGCACCCGTACAAATCATAACATGTTTTTATACTGCGTCGTTTTATGCTGAGTATCTGTAATGCCTGGTTAGGACAATGGTTAGAGCGCTTGCCTTCCGTCCCAAAGCCCACGGGTTCAAATCCCGCATGGTGCAACTCTTTTTTTTTTTTTATTCATTCCAGATTAAAAACACACAAGAAAACTATTTACAAAAACAGCGTAACTCTTGGAAAAAGTAGCTGCTGTTACAGACAGAACTCGGATAAAAACAGAGCAGGTTTACTGGCTCTGCTGTCTGCCTCTCCACTGTGGGACACGAGCAGGACGAGCGCAGCTGCCTGAAACCACGCCCACGCACTGACACGCCCCTAGCGTTCCAGACCAAGGCAAAATCATGTTTTTTCATGATTTTTGAGACTTAATTTTATAAGGTAAACAATGTTTTTAATCAGTCAGATTTAAATGGGTGATTAATAACACATATTTATGCCATGTGACAAACTAAAAACACACATTTAATTTCACTTTACACGGTCTTTAATGTAAATGAACAATGACTTGAAACCATGTAAAATGGTTTAAAAAAGGAATTTAAAGTTGAATTATTAGTTCTTAAAACTGTGTAAATGTATGCAATAATTTGCAAAAGCTGAACTTAAAATATTAAATAACCTTTACCCACACATTTGTTTTATTATTATTAAGGTTTCTTTATTGTATCACAGATACCCATCAAAACCTGAAATCACAGCAATGGCTAAAAGGATAGCTGTATTACCCCATGCTACAGGACCAAGGAGAATTCATGGGTAAGTGAAATGCATCCAGTTAATGACCAAAGTTTTTTTATTTTGCACATTTTTATGGAGGATTTAAAAAATGTAATTACCGGTAATGTGTTCTTAAGGTCACTGTGTTTGCACAACTAAACCAAAGATTGCAGAATGTGAGGTCCCCTAAAAAAACATCTCTTGAGTGGGAGACAATCAAAGTGGTAAAGCTGCAACTAACGATTCATTTCCTCAATAATAAATATGTTTATGTTTATTAAATTTGTTCATTTTTTTACAAAAGTAACAATACAAGACAATCTCATAAATGATAACCCATATGGAAAAGATATATAAAAACCATATAAAAAACAAGTAACCTTATATCATCCTAAGTGTATGTTTTGTATATTGTACAACATATAAGGCTTGTATGATACATATAAGGCATATATGATTTACTCCTGAAAGTGGCACCTTTTGCATAGATTTCATACAATATATTAAAATGAATTTTACAAGAATCATATAAAAACTATGTATGTTGAATATAAAAACTATGTATGTTGAATATAAAAACAATATATGTTGAATATAAAAACTATGTATGTTGAATATAAAAACTATGTATGTTGAATATAAAAACTATGTATGTTGAATATAAAAACTATGTATGTTGAATATAAAAACTATGTATGTTGAATATAAAAACTATGTATGTTGAATATATGGAACTTATATTTCACATATATGTTTCATATGTTTCTCTTTTTAATTTTATACAATAACTTTGTAAAACACTTAAACTTTACATATATGAAGAAATACAATTACATATAAGTTTTTTGTATTGAAAGTACTTTTTTTTAAGGAAATTGATGTCTTTAATTTTTTTTTGTTAATGGCTACCAACAAAAAGTATTTATAAAAAACGTATAGGAGTATGAACCATTTATATGCATAAATGACAGGTCAGCTTATGAGAATTGCATAACATTAAAAAATTACCTATTCTTATGGTTTCATGCAGTTACCATCAAATTTACATAATAAACACGAGTCACTTTAGAAATTGACAAATTTTTATTTGAACTTATAATGGTAACATGGTAACTAACATGGTAAACGAGATGAAAAAATTAAGCCTTTTAAATAGCTAAAAACTGTCAACACTTCACACTAACAAATTCACAGAACAATGTATTTAATCTCAATTAGACATTTTTACTTTTAGCGCGAAGCTCTGTGATCTTTCCATTGAGCGTGCTTCCACTGCTGGAGGGCTGTGTCCCAGGCCACCGCTCAAGAGTTGCACCTATGAACACAAAAGGGACATGGAAAAAGAATATCAGTACAATTGTTAATTTGAAAGAAACCAAGAAAAATCAACATTAGAAGGTTATTTACATCAAGGTGTGGGGGTTAAAACATTTTATATCACTCTATATGTCTACTAAGAAATACCCTGATGCATGCTCAATAATCCAGGTAGAAAAATCTAAAAATGCTAAGTCTGGTCCTCTGGACATTCAAACAACAAAACAAAAACAAAGCAAAAAAAATTAATAAAAAATGTAGAAACGTTTCGTCTTTCGTCCGAAAGACGTCCTCAGTCTGAGTTGCTGTATTAAGCTCAGTCTTATAAATAGCCCCCTCTCACAGTAGATCAGCCAACTGGTTGATCCACTGTAGCCGTGTTTCCATCAAGGTTTCTAGGTGCGCATTTTGAAGTATCGCAGCAGAAAAGCTTAATGGAAACGGCAAAATCCGTATTTACTTTCTCAAGTTCGCCAAAAAGTTTATACGCTCGCTTGAGGTGGTTTTTGGGATGTTCGAAAATGAGCAGATGCGCACAGCGACAGATGGAAACACATTTGCCGACTCGTGCTGCCGAAGCGAACATTCACGTCACGTGACTGATCAGCTGTTTCCGCTCCGGACAACATGTAACATCGCTAAAACTAGTTTGTATGACAGAATAAATACAACTCGACCGATAGCAACACGTACCTGAAATATTCTCTCCATTTTGACGAGATGTGTGGCCAGGTTCTGTTTTCAACTGCTACTTCCTGTTTACTGTAGACATGCGCAGTGCTCACGTCTGACGTAATGACGCTGACGTCTGACGTAATGACGCTGTGCGTGGCTTGGTAGATGCGCTTCAAGCCAGCAGATGGAAACACTTCTGCTTCGCATTAATTTGTATTTACATATTTGCGAGATTTCAAAAAATTAGCTCAAAAATCGAAATGAAAATGGATGGAAACACAGCTTGTGAGAGGGTGCTATTTATAAGACTGAGCTGAATACAGCACCTCAGACTGAGGAAGTCTTTCGGACGAAAGACGAAACGTTTCTACTATTTTTGTGTGCTTTGTTTTGTTTTATTTTTTGAATGTCCAGAGGACCAGACTTAGCTTTTTTAGATCTACTAAGAAATCCATTTCATAAAGTCAAGGCCCAGGTATAGCTCGGCGTTCGGGCGCTCGACGCAGTTCGAGTGCGAGGCACAAGCGTAGCCCCGCAGGGCACGAACGCGCAGAGCTCAAATTTTACGACTGCGTACGCGTGGCGCGTTGTCGTACAATAAACTGCCCGGCGACGGACTGTTTTGTATATGACACAAATGTATTAAATTCCTCTTCTTCGTCCCTGATCTGGACTTTTCTTTTGTTTGTTTTTTGCCAAAAGTCAAGTAATCGCTTCCTCCTCCGCTGACTCCATGACTGAAATGATGAGGAAATGAATGAATTTGTCACGAGCGAATTAAACTCGGGTCCTACGTAGCTGCGCGAGGTTCTGCAGATTTCCTGGTGTGCTGTGGGCTGCAGGACCAGCGCTCCCTGTTTTTTTATTTATTTATAACTTTTTAATAAGATATAAACACAAAACACCACTGCGCTGAAGCAGCCGGCTCACCTTTTTTTTCTCCCCCCGACCTGTCAATCAATTCGGTAGGCGTGTCAGCAAATGATCAATCAGCGAACGTTTCTGCGCTGTGGCTTCTCAAATTATGTCAAGAATTTGGAGCGAAAACGCGAGAATGAACGTGAGAAAAAACGCAGAGCTGTGCCATTTAACGCGCGCGAAGGGAGCGGCGTTCGGCCGAAAGCAGAGCTATACCTGGGCCTTAATGAACCAGACACAGTACAGTACACCAAACTGTTAATGTGTACTGTAGTCACACTCTGACACAATAAAAGTCAGAAAACTTACTGTAGATAGCATCCAGTTTTTTTGTCCAGAGGTAGACAAGCATCTCCTCGGCCTCGTTTCCCCCCTCGAAGATTGCTGACCAGCAGAGTCTCCGCAGGAAAGACTGCTGGGAGCAGATGCCTCACAAAAACTGTAGCCGAGTTTGCGTTGGTAGCATAGGCCCAAGCCAGTTTCTCGACCGTCACTCCAGTCCCAGGATGGATCTCCACCTGTTTAATGGAGACATGCAAAAGGTGCATTTAGGATACTGTATAGTGATGAATGTTATTCATTCTTTATTAACCAATCACCTTAGATGACAGGATATCCCTTGTTGATGGAATGACCGACTCGCATGGGGAGCTTGAGGGTGTAGGTCTGGAGAGGAACGGCAGTGAATCTGCAGATGATGGACCAGGCCTGGACTGCAGAGAACTTTGAGGTGGCAGTTGTGGTGTGTTCAGTTCTGAACTGTACCTCTTAGGATGTTCAGCTAGATTAATTACAGTCTTCATAGACTTTAGGAGTTCAGGCAGATCTGTACCAATTAGATAACAAAATATTGTTCTTTATTACAAAGTTCAGTTTTGTAAAAATATTAAATTATTTGAATTTTATTGACTGTGTAATTGTTAAATGAGTGAAGTGATACCTTGAAAAACCAACTCCCTCAGTTTAGCATTCTCGTCTTTCAGTTCCTGGATCTGCCGCTTTAATTCAATCACTGTCTGACTTTCCTCATGTTGAAGGTCTGAAGGCGGAGTATCACTGTACATGGCGAGGAATTCCTCTGCAGGGTCCTTCCCAGTGAGAGCTTTTGGCTTCTGTGTACGCAATGATAAAGAGAGAACTGTCAGTATATTTGTATGATACCGAACTCTAAATAGATAAAAGAAAATTGATGTCACCTTGGCTTGAGTCAGAATCTGAGTCTCATCTGTATCCGAGCAGTCAGAATTGTGTTGGTATTTTAGAGGGCGGACAGATACCCTCTTGGTCAGCTCTAAAGGACTGGATGGGTGGAGCAATAAAAAATAAAAATAAAAAACAAACTCAAAAGGTGACCTCGTAAGTACTCACTAGCTTTGTTCAGTAGTTCTGTGGAGGCGTTGGATAGTTTGGCAGCTGGACACCTACACAGGTGATTTAAAGAAAAATAAGCATGCCCATTTTTAATAAAAGGGCTTACTAAAAAGGTCATTACTTTTGAAAGCGGAATTTAAAAAATCTACAGAAAACCATTACCTCTGATGCGCTCTTCTTCATCAGAAGATGTTAATCCTGCAAAAAATGTTCACAAACATTGATGTGAAAAAAGTTTTAGGCCCAATTTTTGTCAGCAGATTACATATGTATAAATTACTTGAGAATGACAAACATACCGCTTAAAAAAAACTCTGGAGCTACTTTTTAAGTGCAACTCCTTTTGGATTTAGTCACCATGTCCTGGTCCTCCTCATCCTCCTCTGCCTGACTAGTCGGGTTGTATATCTCACACTCATAACGTTTGGCTTAAGTGAGGAGAGGGAAAAAAACACATTTCAACAATATTTGGATTAAAATATACATTTCATTTTAAATGTATCAAAACTTACCAGAATTACTTTTTATCTTTATTAATGGGATGTCATCCAATCACCCCCAGGGTTAATTTTATCCCTCATTGCCTGTTTGGTTTTTGTGACACTCATCTTATTTGGCCAATTACCACACGTCACTAGTATTGGCCAGAATTGGACACCACTACTTTTGAAAAGTGGGACACCATCAATGTTTACAGTAATCTGCACATCATTGCTGACGTAAATAACGACAGATCCCTTTCTTTAGGCCACAGTACCTATACTGCCCGCCACATTTAAGCTAACACAGTACCCTACATAAATATCAAAAAACACATACAGTACATTTAGAGACAATTTAGAGACAATTACAGTAAATCAAAAAATAAAATGTCTTACTTTGAGCTGGTCAAGCCTGTCTCTGTCTGTTTGCATGTTAGCTCTTGCAGGTCCGAGTTCTGCAGCTTCGTGCTGCTTCACGCGGTCCAAACTGTTTACAAGAAGGACTGTTAGCATGTTAACTCCATACATAATCAAGGGAAAAAGAGTGAATAACTTACTGCGCCGTTTCTTTGCGGTGTCCATCCAAAAGGCTGCACCTCGTTAGCATTTTAGCTCCGCTATTAGCTGCGTTTGTTAGCATTAGCACCTCCAAAAGGCATCTGCAGCTGTTTCTTGTTCTCTGCGTTTTAGCATGATAGGTCGGTGTCCATCCAACATCTGAACTGCCAGGCGGACATTGATGCGAGCTCCCGGCCGCCGCCTGTCGGCTCCGTGCCCCCGGTGGAGCCTTAGCATCTACCCGTTCATGCTACAGCAAGGCTTGTTATTAGCATGTTAGCTCGTTGCTACTCCGGTCCGGCTCGCTGTCCGCTGCTTCATGCAGTCAACGGCGTCGTTTTCATTCGCCCATCCGTCCCTCAGCACAACCGCCGTTCATCTACATCTCATGTATCCGTGCGCAGGAACCTCTTAGCGGACACGGTCCGACTGTCGAAGCTGGAGAGCAACCGAAGCTAGCCAAAACATGGCGGCACTGCCGATGCCGAAAACTGACTGCTGCCGGAAACTGGCGGAAACTGTGGGAAACTGCCGGAAACTCTATCTGGGTTTTTTATAAATAATGTCCAAACATAACAAAATAAAATTTGGCACACCTAAAACAATTAAAAGTAAAATTGAATTTATACATGAGTTTGTAATAATTGATGGGAACATGTATGATTTGGAAATTTAATTATCAATACAGAACAAGGAGCTTCATTGATCACGTTGACTATCAGCATTACATTGTAACAAATTCACTATGTAAAAATTAATTTGAACTCAAGGTGGTGTGAAACATGAATAAAGTTTAGATTTTTTTACTATTATTTTTTTAATTTGAGGTAAGTTTGTGTGTGCTTTTATTGGTAATGTACAGTATACCCATAGTACTTCACAGCCCAGGTCCAGGTTGAGAAATCCTTTTAAGACAATAAAAGTGCACTGTGTACTCAAGACCATGTTTATTGTTGTGTTTATTAATATATTGTATATTTATTCGGGCTTGAGGAAGTGCTAAATAATCCATAGTTATACCTTTGGTGTCTCCCTACAACACACGTTTTCTATAGGGGAAAGGAAGCTGCAGTGACCACAAATTTAATTTCAATTTAATTTCATATTTTTATTAATTATGATGTGTTCGGAACTCCGAATTGTCGTAAGTCCTGGGCGTCGAGGACCACCTGTATTTTCAATGCCTCGTAGCTCATCTTCACTGTCAGAATAACATAGAAGTAGATTGAGGTCTCAGGGGCCCCACAAGGATGTGTGCTGAGCCCCCTTCTATTCACCCTGCTAACACATGACTGCACACCATCGTACAGCTCCAACCACTTCATCAAGTTTGCGGATGACACAACAGTGGTAGGTCTCATCAGCAACAACGATGAGACGGACTACAGGAACGAGGTGAGCCGCCTGGCCTTGTGGTGCGGACACAACAATCTCACTCTCAACGTGGAGAAGACAAAGGAGATTGTTGTGGACTTCAGGAAGAGGGATGCCCAACATCCTCCTCTGACCATCAACAGCACCGCAGTGGAGAGAGTGGACAGCACCAAGTTCCTGGGAGTGCACGTCTCAAAGGACCTGTCCTGGAGCAGGAACACTGCAGCACTGGCAAAGAAGGCTCACCAGCGTCTCTACTTTCTCCGCAAGCTGAAAAGGGCTGGAGCTTCAACCCCCATCATGAGCACCTTCTACAGAGGTGCCATAGAAAGTGTCCTGACCAGCTGCATCACTGTGTGGTTTGGTGCATGTACTGCATCCTGCCGCAAGAGCCTCCAGCGCATTGTGAGAGCAGCTGAGAAGATCGTGGGCACCTCCTTGCCCTCACTGCAGGACTTACACAGCAAACGCCTCACTCGGAAAGCCCACCGCATGGCAGGTGATCCCACACACCCACTACACAGCTGCTTCAGACTGCTGCCATCAGGAAGGAGACTGAGGAGTCTCCAGGCTCGAACCAGCAGACTGAGAGACAGCTCTGTTCATCAGGCAGTCAGAATGCTAAACACTCTGCCTGCTCTGCCTCCCCTCCCATTTGAACTGCCTTAACACTAAAACTTTCTCACATACTATCACTCAACACAAAGTTTTTAACACTAGACTCTGTGTCACCAAACGGGTTTTCACTAAACTCTCGGTCATGTGCTCATACAGTTTGCACTACTTCTCATACTTGCACTAATGTCTGTATTACATCACTGCCTATAATCATAATACTGTTTACATTCTCTGTTTACATTTATTAATACTGTTTACTTTTATTACTACTGCTTACATGTAATTACTACTGTTTACATTTATTTACACTACTCTAATATCTACACCACTGCTGGTACATATACAGTGTGCTCTGAACGGTCTTATTTAGGGATGCCCAATGTGCCTTACTGCATATGCCACTTTTTGCCTCTACAACAACATCAACTACTACCTCATACATATACTGTGTACATTGACTCATACGCTGCTTTGCCACTTTGCAAATGTCAATGCTAGAAACCTTTAGTTTATTTTAGTTATACTTTTTATACTCTTTTTTTATACCACTATGCAAAAAAAAAAAAAAAAAAAAAACAACTCAGGACAGTGTTAGTTTTACTATTTTTATGCTTATGTCTATTATTATATGTTTCAGTGTTTCAATGTTTAGATGTTTACTGTTGCACCGAGGGACTGAGAGAAACGCAATTTCGGTCCTGTGTATGTCCTGCACTGTACATATTGCAGATCTGACAATAAAGTTGACTTTGACTTTGACTTTGACTTTAGCGTTTTTGCCATGCTCTCATTCTTAAAGCCATCACAATTCTGTTGTGCTTCTGAAAGATGGAAACATTTTTTCACTGTCACACTTTATACAGACAAGTGATCAGTGTCTATATGCTATTGGAAAAAATGGTAATTCCACAGTGCAGAAGTTGGCCAGATGTTCTCTAATCAGAACTGAACTGAGCTATTATGTCAACCATCCACTTTCCCACTGGCTTTCACAAAGCTATATATGCAACTCAGATAGTTACACCATGTATGTACTGTGTATATACAATGTCCACTGTCCAGCTCGACTGTATGTCGGCTACTGAACACACATTACTGTAAATGATTAAATGTAATCTGCATGTGAGCATGGAATTAATTTTAGGTTTATGGATTGATGAGGAATTATTTTATTTAGGTAACAAATGAGGTTACACGTCTGAAATTTTTTTACATTTATTGTTATGTGAAGAATTTTGCAATGCCTGTTATCAACATACAGTATATGTATTCATACACATATAATGTATATGAACCTTTTCAAAACAATCATTTAGGGGTTAAAAAAATCTGTATTATGAACTGGGGTTATGTGAAAAGACTACCGGTACTAAGTATTGTCATTTATTCTAAAATATAATGTGCAATTTATGTAATATGTTGATGGGGAGGCCGTGTCGTAGTGGTAATTGCAGTCGTCCCCCGATCGGAAGGTTGGAGGTTCGAATCCCGGTTCCCCACACCATGTGTCGTTGTGTCCCTGGACTGGAAGGCGCCTTGCATGGCAGTCTACCGCTACTGGTGTATGAATGTGTGTATGAATGGGTGGATGGTTGGTATTGTAAAGCGCTTTGGGGTCCCTCATATGGGGCTGGAAAGTGCTATATAAATAAGCTCCATTTACTATTTAAGTTCCATTTGATTGTGTGCGGAATTAAAAGTATTGCTACAAAATAATGGAATACGTTGTCATTTTATGTATGCAAGATTAAATACTTCCATTAAATTATTATATTTTACAAAATTACTAAAGTTGGCCCAAAATTTAGTTGTCAGTATGTGTTAAAATTGTGTTTTTGTTAACGTGTGTTTACCCAGTGATTTTAATTTTGGATTGGGTTGCAGTCTATGTATGTCTCACATTTGTGACATCAGTACCTGTACATTTTCTATAGTACTTAAGTATTTTTGTTTCATGGGTGATTGCCCTACTCATATAAGTTTAATAGTACATTTTCCTACTAAGGATATTGTATGTGATATATTGTTCTTATAAGTATACAAATTATATATGTTTCATTTTATACAAATTTACTAAGGATCTTATACCTGGTTTCAATGCATTATACAAAAAATATAAGTTTCAAACAGAACATATAAAAACTTTATAAAATTTATATATATCTTTTCCGTATGGGTAGCATCAAAAAGTTGTGAGGTTTTTGGAGTGATGTTAATGCCTAAGTATCTAAATCCATGGGAGGATCTTTTAAACTCTGACTAAATCCAAACTCTGATAGACAAACTATCTACACTTGGACTAAGCCCCTCTATTTGTAACTGGGTACTAGACTTCTTAACAAACAGACCACAGTCCGTGAAGATCCACAACTTCTCCTCCTCCACCATAACCCTCAGCACTGGCTCTCCTCAAGGATGTGTGCTGAGCCCCCTTCTGTTCACTCTGCTCACATATGATTGTACAGCCACACTTCCAGGCTGTCATATTGTTAAGTTTGCAGATGATACAGCGGTGGTGGGATGCATCACAAACAATGATGAGTCCAGCTACAGACAGGAGGTGGAACACCTGGAGAGCTGGTGCAAAGAGAATAATCTTCACATGAATGTGAAGAAGACAAAGGAGATGATTGTGGACTTCAGAAGGAACAAACACACCCACGCCCCACTGAAAATAGGTGGGTCTGCAGTGGAAGTGGTCTCCAGCTACAAATACTTGGGTGTACACATGAATGATAATCTCAGCTGGAGCAACAACACCACCAGCCTGATCAAGAAAGGTCATCAGAGACTCTACTTCCTCAGACGGCTGAGACGTGCTGGTCTGAGCAGCCCAGTTCTCACCTCGTTCTACAGGTGTGCAGTGGAGAGCATCCTGTGCTCCAGCATCAACGTGTGGCATGGAGGCTGCACAGTTGAAGAGAGGAAAGCTCTACAGAGAGTGGTGAAGGCTGCACAGAAGTCTGTTGGAGTCAGTCTCCCCACCATCACAGACATTTACACCTCCAGATGCAGGAAAAGAGCCACCTGCATCATGAAAGACCTCACTCACCCAGCACACTCACTCTTTGCCCCACTCCCCTCAGGACGGAGGTTGAGGAGCATCAAATGTAGAACCACTAGACTGAGGAACAGCTTCTACCCTGAGGCTGTTAGACTCATGAATAAATAAAAATAAAATAAAAAATAAACACTGCAAAATATCACATTGTGCTGATGCTGATCTGTTTTCTTGTTGCTGTGTTCATCTGTGTTCATCTGTGACCATCTGCTCATACAAACTCATGTTCGTGCTGCTGTTTATTCCCACTATATTAAGCTTAGTGTATTACTAGTTGATGTTTTTCTTAGTTAATTCTAGATGTTATTACTGTTTTTCTCTTGCATTTGTTGTTGGATGTAACTGGGACCCCGTGTACATAATCTCGTTTTCATCACATGTACCACATGCGGTGCAAATGACAATAAAGACTCTCTGACTCTCTGACTCTGACTTTAAAGGAGACCAATTTATCTAATTCGGAGGGCCAATTGCCAACAATCATCATTGCTTCTGATTTATTGGTATTAACTTTATATCCAGAGACATGGCTATATTCATCAAGGCATCTTAGGAGGGCAGGTATGGAGGTGGCCGGCTCCTCCAAAAAGACTAGAATATCATCAGCAAAAAGTGCTATTTTATGTTTTATATTTGCATCATCTGTTATACCGCGTATGAGAGGATTTGCTCTCAGCCAATGGCTCAATACTAAGAGCGAATAGACAAGGTGACAGAGCATCTCCCTGGCGTGTACCACGTCCCAAAGGAAAGAAGTCTGAGCATTGACCATTTACTCTAACTCTGGATTTTGGGCTCTTATAGAACATTTTCATCCAATCAACAAATACATCACTAAACCCAAATCCCAACCCTATATCTAAGTGACTGCTCTAAAAATAACCAGTCCACTCTGTCAAAAGCCTTTTCTGCATCTAGGCCAAGAAACATCGATGGGGTGTCCTTCTTCATTGCAATTATTTGTAAATTTAGGGCTCTTCTAACATTATCACATCCTTGTCTATTGGTAATAAAGCCAGTTTGATCAGGTTTAACAAGCTTTTTTATATACTTCTGAATTCTGTTTGCAAGAATTGAGGTTAGGATTTTCATATCTACACACAAAAGACTGATTGGACGATATGATGTACAAAGAGTCGGATCCTTATTCTCTTTGTGTATGACACTAATCACTGCCTCTGACCATGAACCCGGGGGGTCTCCCTCCGCCAGAGCGTAATTGTAGACTTTACATAAAATAGGTGTTAATTCATTCAGAAAGGCCTTATAGTATTCTCCAGATAAACCATCAACCCCTGGCGTTTTGCCATTTTTAAGTTTAAGAATGCTCTTTTTAATTTCTTCTTGTGTTATCGGGTGTACCATGATCTCAGCCTCATCCTGTGTTAGTTTGGACATTTCAATTGATTTTAAAAATGTTTCTATATTTTCGAATTTGCAAGGTATTTTTTCCTCTTCATATAGTTTTTTGTAATAATCAGCAAATGTTTTAGTAATTTCTTGTGGTTTTGTAAGAGTACGGTTTGTCAAGGGACATTTAATTTTGCCTACAACTCTTTTGGATTGGGCTTTACGTAACTGAAAAGCTAGTAAGCGACTTGCTTTATTACCATATTCATAATAATAATAATAATAAACTTTATTTGTATAGCACCTTCCTACAATGCCTTGCATTGACCAAGGTGCTTAACAGGATAAAAAGATGAATAAACTGGAACAATAAATCAATGAAAATAGAATAAGAAACAACAGCAATAAAAGAAGGCAATGGAAATAAAAATGCTACATACTAAAATACCAAAAGTAATAAAAGTTACACACTGAAAGCTTTTTTGAACAAGTGGGTCTTCAGTCTGGTTTTGAACAGAGTCAGATCAGAGGTGGCACGCAGCTCAAGGGGGAGACTGTTCCAGGCTTTTGGGCCGGCAACAGAAAAGGACCGGTCTCCCCATTGTTTGTACCTTGAGCGAGGCACCTCCAGCAGGTGTTGACTGGCAGATCGTAAAGCTCTGCCGGGCTGATGGACTTTCAAAAGTTCTGAGATGTACAGAGGTGCAAGTCCATTCAGAGCTTTGAAAACAAACAGCAGCAGCTTGAACTGTATCCTGAACTGAACCGGGAGCCAGTGGGAGTGATGTGTTCATATTTTCGTGTGTTGGTCAAAAAGCGCGCGGCAGAGTTATGTACAAGCTGTAAACAGGAGATGGAGGATTGATTAATACCAACATACAAAGCATTACAATAATCAAGTCTGGAGATCACAAAGGCATGGATGGCCTTCTCTAGTATTTCCTATTCGTAAATCGCAATGCCCCTTCCGCTTAGGCGTAAGTTAGTAAGTCGTCGAATTCCTGTCTAGTCTGCTTTAGCGTTTCTAATGTTTTCTGGTCCCGAGATTGTTGAAATAGTGTTTCCATGTGTTTTATTTTCTTCTCCAACTCCTTCTGCCTGAAAATCCTCTTTTTCTTTAGCTGAGAAGAGAGTGAAATAATATTGCCCCTCATTACAGCTTTACTTCCTTCCCACATTATTGAGGGAGAGACTGTATCATTATCATTTAACTCAAAGTATTCCTTCAGAGCTTTTTGAAAGTCTTGTCTGATTTTCTCATCATTTAATATAGATACATTAAGTTTCCAGTATTTAAACTGATGAGCTGGCCCTGTCTTTAGTTTGAGCACGACTGGAGCAGTCTAGTAATTGGTTCTATATTACATTCATTAACTCTATAAGTGTCCCCCACTGTTATCAAAAACATATCCAGTCTAGAATAACTACCATGAACTTGTGACATAAAAGTAAAATCCTTTTCTCTAGGGTGTAAATGACGCCAAATATCTATTAAGCCCAGTTCCTGAATCATAGCATTAAGCGTTGTGGATTTTCTTGTTGTGGATCCCCCTCCCATTGGGAGTCGGTCCAAATATGGTCTAAGTACGCAATTGAAGTCCCCGGCCACCAAAATAGTTCCTTCTGCTTTATCTGCTAATTTTAATGCTATTAATTTAAAGAACTTAGGACAGTCCTCATTTGGAGCATAAAGATTAAGCAAAGTAATTTTGGCACCATCAATTTCACCTATCACCATCACATACCTACCCTCCTTATCAGTGCATTATGCTGGTGAAGATTCTCAGTCGTCCAGGACATGATGAAATCAAAAAAGGCGTTCAATACAGGATCAACTGGACTTTATTTGTTGCAGAAAACGTTTCGACTTCTGTCCAGAAGTCTTTTTCAATTCTGAATGGAAGCTGTGAGAACGAGAAGTTTTATACAATATTGGTGCACCATTGTTGGTGCGTGGCTTGTATAAAACTTCTCGTTCTCACAGCTTCCTTTCATTCAGAATTGAAAAAGACTTCTGGACAGAAGTCGAAACGTTTTCTGCAACAAATAAAGTCCAGTTGATCCTGTATTGAACGCCTTTTTTGATTATACCATAGAGTTTGTGCCGGCAGCACAGAGAATCTTCCGCGGTGACCGGCGGAGCTCGGAGCTGGGGAGATGATGCCTGAGTGGGCTCCGAAGCTCCGGGGAGACTGGCGGAGCTCCAACTCGCTCACTTTGAATTTTGGTGCCGGCCAAGCACAAAAAAATGTGTGGACTTCACCATCAGAACACGGTGTTGTCATTGTTGTTTTTAAAATATTAAAACTAGGTCCAGCCGCTGCTCCGAGTCCCGAGTAATTGCAAATGGCGGATCTGTGAAAAGTTTCAGAGATATCCAGTGACTCCTCCCCCTCACCAATCAGTGACTGACAGTGTTTCTGACGTCACGGCTCAGCTCGCTTGGACCCCTTGAGAAGAAGGGCCAAAATACGGGGGCTGAGCATGCACTACAAAATACTAATGGAAAAGACCTCAAAAATGGGCTGAAGTGAGAAAATTTGACCCACGCCGTGACAGTGGAAAAGGGGCATAAGTCACAAAGAAATTGCAAACAGATACTCCCTGAGGGAGGCGCACTCCTCATGGTCAGCACAGAAACAGGAGAGTCACCTGTGTCTTTGAGCTCTTCTCTTTGCACAAAAGTTCTGCAATCTCCTTCCACGAGTTCTTTGACTATCTTTATTGTTTTGTTGTAGCAGTTATACCTGTCCAGGGTGTACACTGCCTTTTACAATAACTGCTGGATATGGGCACCAGTGAGCCCCCGCAACCCAACAAGAAAGAAGCAGGTAAAGATAGTGGATGGAAAGATGAATGGAACAGTTGTAAAGGTGGTTCAGTGGAGCATTTCAAGTGAAATGAGATCTGCATCCACACTTCTGCATAAATAAGCTCACAATATTCTGACAAACACACAATACGTGGCACATACCTGATGGTGTGAGGCAAGGCAGCCGACTCGGGACCCAAAGGTCCTGGGTTCAAACGCCAGTCATTGCATGTCTCGTGGTGTCTCTGAGCAGGACACCTCATCCCCATTTGCTCCCTGGGTGCTTTTAATAGCTGCCCACTACTCCACCTGGTGGTGGATGGGTTAAATGCAGAGAGCCAATTTTGCCATTATATTCATTCATTCATTCATTCAACCTTTATTTAAACAGATAAGTCACATTGAGCCTCAAAGACTCATTCACAAGTGAGATCTATTGGACAGACAATAAAAGTGTTGAAAAATAACACATAGGGTTTAGAGACAAAAAACATTCCTAACACATTTTTTACCTCTGTTTGAAGGTCAAAAATGTGGTAATGAAAAAAGATCTCGCACACAAGCACATAATGACGCCGACATTATGCAGAGGGGGGCAGAGGGGGTGGTACTCAAAGGCAGTGAGCAGCCAGCTTGCAGAGGCACTGCAGAGTTCAGATAAAAACACTCAGTTCATATACAGTAGTTCCCTCTGGAGAGATCTGTGCACACTCGGGGGGCTGCCGAGGACGGCCAGAGGCGACGCCACAGTCCTGAAATGATGACGTCGGCTGTGTCTCAATTCAGGGGCTGCATCCTCATGAGGACCCAGCCTAGCTGGGCCGAGTAGGCCACGCACTCACAAGACCGGGTGGGCTGAGCGAAACTGCTGAAATGGGACGGTCTAGCCTTCAGGTTTGCCGGCATTGAAGTGGGTGGGGCGTTCTCTTGAAATGGGTGGGAAGTTCTTGTGTGCGCGCTTGGTGTGTGTGTGTGGAAAGAGAAGGGACGCCGCTAAAATATATTACTAAACTGAATACATGTATATACTGTATAGTGTTTCTGAGTTTACTGTTTGTTTCGAGACATGAACCAAGCCATCATGTAAGACAGGCAGCCTGACCAGGACCAGATTTGCTGCCGACGTCTTCCTTTTGTGTTGATAGACCAGGAACCAGCCGAATCCAAAAAGCAGGAAGCAGTTATCATAAATCCAATTAAATATGTCCTTAAGATCCACAGATGACAGCAGAGATAGACACGTCATCAAGTCTTCCAAGTCGATGAGATATCCAGCTGTGTGCATGCTAACAGGGCAGATCGGCTCACCTGCAGCCTGTCTTCTTTTTGAAGAAATGTTATCAGTTGTGTTGAGGGATCAACTGACCAAATTGAAGTCCATAGTTATGATTCGGAGGATTTTGTGGAAGAGAGGCTCTCAGACAGTTTCACAGACGAGACAAAGCAAAAGCAAAGCGGAGACTGAGAGGAGACGTCCACCCTTGAGAAGAGCAAGTGTTGATTGTGAGGGTTGGGCATTGTTTGAATTTGAGCGATTCCGGTTCCGATTCCGATTCTTCGTTTCAATTCCGATTCTTTTCGATTCTCGGTTCTGATTCTTTTTGTAGGCGGGTTTAAAAAAAGACATGTAAATGCAATTCAGTTTATTTATACTGTATAGCGCCAAGTCACAACAGAAGTTGTCTCAGGGCACTGAACAGAAACAATCAAATATAAAAATAATAAGTTAACACAAACTTTCATATAAAAATAATAAGTTAACACAAACTTTCATATAAAAATAAGTTAACACTGTATCTGAGGAGACTGCTTTGAGTTTAACTCCATCATGTTGTAAATGAGCTACAGTAGTTAGCCAGAGTTCTTTCAAAATGAAATAATTTGAACTTCTATTTGAATTTTAATAATATGAACTTTTTCCTTTTTGTTAAATTTACTATGAATTTCTCACAGGGCTATTTTCAACCAGTACAGTATACAAATATCAAACTTATGAACTTCAATGTGTTATGAGTTTTCTTTTCGCAGGGGTACACTTTCACAAGAGAGCTTTATGTTTGAAAACCTCATGGAAACACATTTCCACATGTCCAGTGTGTGATGCTGCAGTCATGTTACTGAGCTCTCAGTGATGGGCTAACCTGCTGCAGAATATCAAACAAAATTATTATTATTATTATTATTATTATTATTATTATTATTATTATTATTATTATTATTATAAAAAAGACCAACTTGTACAATCCAGTCCAGGTTAGCAGCAGGTACAGTATAAAATCAGAAACTGTTCTTGTTGAGGAAAATTATCATATCTGCTTCTCAGGCAGTATGTGTGAGTGTTCTGGACAAACAGTGTCTCCTGCAGTGGAGAACACATTTTCTGGGTGTAGAAGAAGCTTGAACACAAATACTGTATGAGAATGCAAGATCTGACAGCAAAGGATAAGTCTTGTGTTGGTTCTACCACCAGCAGCAGGGTCCTCAGACAGAACGGCTGGTGGAATGTCCTGGTACATCCACTTGTTTCTTCATGGACATGGAGCTGATGTGACATTATTTTCTGTGCCTCTTCCTCAGCAAAAGCTCCTCCAGTGGAGACTTTCTGGACAGACTGCAGGGAGGTGGTTCCTAAACAAACAACAGGTTAATAAGTATTGTCAGTAAAAAGGGATTATTACATCATTATTAAGATTTAGAATGTATATAATTTCATCTTACACTTACACTCTCCTCCTCATCCTTCACTCCCTCATTCTCAGGCCTTTCTTCAGACTGCATGGTAACCCCATCATCTCCATAGTCTTCCTCTGTTGACCACAAAGAACATTACTAGTACTGCGGGGCGGTCGTGGCGTAGTGGTAATGGCAGTCGTCCCCCGATCGGAAGGTTGGCGGTTCGAATCCCGGTTCCCCACACCATGTGTCGTTGTGTCCTTGGGCAAGACACTTAACCCCGAGTTGCTCCCGGTAGGACTGGAAAGCACCTTGCATGGTAGTCTGCCGCTACCGGTGTATGAATGTGTGTAGCATTCAATGTGTGTAGCGCTTTGAGATTTTCACTAATGAAAAGCGCGTTATAAATTGAATTCATTATTATTATTATTATTACTGTATAAGGAGTCCTTGAGTTACGGCGCCCTCGACCTACGGCAACTCGGACTTACGAACGGACCTACGAACAGCAGTTGTACACTAAATACAGCACTAGTGTGTGTTTTTTTGTTGGTGGTGTTTTTAGATGAAAGTGTGTGAGCTAACCATTTGTAAACAAAGTTCTGTGCATGTTTATGAACCAGTATGTTCGTTTGTGTTGAAAAATGGGTGTTTGGCGCAGCGCTAGCATACATTTTCCGATTTACGAACGAAAATCCGGACTTGCGAACGCATGTGCTATGGGTTCCGACATACGGCAGAATCGGGTAACGAACGGTCCTTAGGTCCGGAACTCGTTCGTAAGTCTGGGACTCCCTATATTTAGATTTCAGATTTTAATAGCTGAAAGGACAGTTGTGCATGAATGACATTTCACCTGCTCAATCATCTTTCTCTGGATCTGCTCCCAGACATGTCATCCGTCTTCTGTTTAAAGTGCAGAGCAGCTCTTCTCCACCTTATAACAAGATGATTAACTTATTTCACAAGTGGCCCATGGTAGGTGGTGAATACTTTGGTTGATGGTTTTCACCATGTCCCTTTAAACATATAAACAAACATGTCACTGTTACTGTAACGTTAGCTTAGCATGGACAATTATTAGCTCTGTTGTTATTGCCTAACTAACTGAAAGTTATGCACCATAACTCATGTTCCCTGAAGGAAGGGAACGAGGTGCAACATACTTGCTATGGGAATTGCGCCCCCGCGCGACTACCTGAAAGAATACAATCACAGGGCTGCCAACTTTTCAAAAAGCCAAAGAGTGAGAATTTTGTTTGTGTGTGTGTGTGTGGGGGGTGGTGCGGCAACGCGGCGGCAACGCGGCGGCAGCGCGGCGGCAACGCGGCAACAGGGTTTGATTGTGCTGGTGAGCTTCACCTGCCCTCATCCTGTTGGCTACATCCTACAATAGAAATTGACTGAAAATGACTCCCTACACTCTACTTTATAGATCTGTGTCAGATTGAAATACTATTTCATATTTGAATATGTATGGAGGACCGAAACTGACATAGTTAGAAATAAAAAGTAGAAAGAAATATATTAATGGATGAATAAATAACTAAAACATATAAAAACCAATAAATAACTTAAAATGCACCAATTAAATAAAAAAGGAAACCTTTCCTGGATCAGCTCTTCTCCTATTGGTCAACAGACAGGATAAAGCAGAATCCACATGCAGATGTCTGTGCTGCCTCAGTTTAGTTTAAGGTTTAGTTTAAAACAAAAGCACAGGTGTTTTCCTGTTTGCTTTGTTTTAAACTAAACTTTAAACTTTAAGTGCATATATTCATTTAATGGTCTATTTATATATTTCTGCTTTTATTTCTAATAATGTCAGTAAGTCCTCCATAAATGTTAGTATTTACCACCTTTTTGACTGTGTTTTAACTGTTACTGTACATTGTATGAAGAGCATTTTATGATGTAGGTTTAGTCAAAAATGACAAGAGGAAAGTTAGAGACATTCTTCATTTTCCAGTGGGTTTAGCAGAAAATGTACATATCAACAGCGAAACAGCAACAAAACATATAAATACAGTGCCTAAATGGTAAGAAGAGTTGTAAACAATTGAATTTTAAGTGTTTTGAACTGTGTTCACACAAAAAGCTGGGAACAGCTGGAATTCCTCAAGTCTCATATTTTGTGTGACTGGTTGTACAGGCCTGTGGCCTTCTTAGAGGCCTTCAAGCATGGCTCCAAATCAGCCATCTTTCTAGCCATGATGGAGGAGAGGGTACCATCTAGTGCCAAGCTATTCCTAGTCTTTGTTTTGTTGAGGCCCACCACCGAAAAAACCCTCTCTGCATCAGCATTCGAATGTGGGAGGACGAAGACCAGCTTTGAGGTGCAGCAAGCCTTGGAAATCTGAGTACTCCTGTCAACTGTGACAAATGAACCAAGAATACAATGGAAATATGCTCCCAAGTGACGTTTTCTTTTAAGTCCTTTAGCCAATTGATCCCTGTATCACTGTATCTTCCATAGTGCTTCAAATGTACAGGTATCAGTAATGTTTGAGAGGCTATTTCTACTGTGTTCTTGGTGTTAAAAAATAAGCTTTACCTTATCTTTCCATATAGCCATTTCAGCCCAGAAACTCTCCATTTCAAATTCTTCTGGGTGCTGCAGTGGTGGCAACGTCATTGTCTGGTACTCCAGAAACTCCTCTGCCAGTAGCTCATGCTCCTCTGGTCCATGGTAGGGGAGCAGGTGGGGAAACCTATGTATGAGCAAAGAGTTACACGTTTTTTATTTTCTGATAGTCATCAACCAACAGCAGAAAATAAATAAAAGCATTTTAAAAGAAAAGCCACATAGGGAAATCTCATTTACATAAAGACAAAATGCCTTGTAAAATTCAAGATAAGTAGTAATTATTGAAAAACCCTAACCTCTCAACAAAGTAAAGGACGTCATCTATGCTGCATTCAGACCTCTGTCGAACATCAACATACGTTACATGTCTCAGTAGTGGTTCCTGTAGGGGCAGCTTCTTTATGGCATAGTCTACAGCTCTGAGCAGAAATGTTAAAGCAGCCTCATGGAAGTTATTTGTTGTGGTGTGATGTCTCCATCATCTAGCAACTTGTTCAGCTTAGCCCTGGTGGTGAAGCCAATGTTCAGCTTTCTTCCTGCCAAACAAATAGAGCTAACATAAATACTGTTATGCTAATGATCAGAGAGACATATTGGACAAGAAGTCATGTTAGGCTGATTGGTAACTCTAAATTGACCCTGGGTGTGAGTGAGACAGGTCCCTCTTGTAAATGAGTCCCCGTGGCTCAACAAGGCTAGCCTGTATAAATAAAGGTTGAATGAATGTGGTGTTGGGCTACTGGGAAAGTCATTCTTAATAAAATTAATAAAACTTAGCAGGTTTATCATCAGGAGGTGAGCACCATATTGGGTTCCCCCATACTCACTTGTAATATTAGTTATCAAAAATAATCATGAATAATTTGCTGAGAGTTGCTGCTCTTGGGGGTACACTGTTTGTTGCTGTTCTTCTGCCTGTCCTGTCTCCTGGTCTTCCATGTATTCTTCTGCTTGTTGCTGTTCTGTTGGTTGTGTTTCTCTGTCTTTTCTGATTTTGTTCGTTTGTTAAATAAAACAAAATGCTTTGCTTTTGTCCCACCGATGGTCTTATTTCCATTGCCTTTTTATTTCCACTTGTTCAAATAAGCTTCCAGTGTGTAACTTTTATTACTTTTGGTATTTTAATATGTAGCATTTTTTATTTCCATTGCCTTTTTATTTCCACTTGTTCAAAAAAAGCTTTCAGTGTGTAACTTTTATTACTTGTGTTATTTTAGTATGTAGCATTTTTTATTTCCATTGCCTTCTTTTATTGCTGTTGTTTCTTATTCTATTTTCATTGATTTATTGTTCCAGTTTATTCATCTTTTTATCCTGTTAAGCACCTTGGTCAATGCAAGGCATTGTAGGAAGGTGCTATACAAATAAAGTTTATTATTATTATTATTATTATTTTACTGGACATTTTAGAATCCTTTAAAGGATTTAAATGGTTAATCATCATGCTGGTTTAATAAATGTACTCAGTTAACAAGATACCATTATCTACTTGTGTTTATTCTTAATTTTCAATTCAATCTTACCTGCTCTTTGTGTTGCTAGGCAGACATCCGGCTAGCCAAACGTGCTAAATAAACCATATACAGTACAGTACAGTAATGGTTCATTTAGCACGTTTGGCTATCACACTTTATTTCCCTATCCAAAAAAGCTAAGTCTGGTCCTCTGGACATTCAAAAAACAAAACAAAACAAAGCAAAAAAACAACAACTGTAGCTTTGTTTTGTTTTGTTTTTTGAATGTCCAGAGGACCAGACTTAGCTTTTTTGGATTTTTCTACCTGGATTATTGAGCATGCATCAGGGTATTTATTTCCCTAGTTTCTCTGCTCCGTCCATCTAATTTTTCCTTTCTTTCTAACATGTTTGATATTAATGTAATTTAATCCACTCACCTTTCCTCTTGGGAAGAGTCAGACCGCAAACACCGAGCTACATCAGCTTCGTCAGTAACTTTCTGCTGCTCTCTGTGGAAACTCCTGCAAACTCTTGCAGGTAGATGGAAGGTTGGAGCAAAAATACGGACTGGATAACAACGTGGATGTGCTTCACAAGGGTTGTGGTGAAAACGTGGAGCGGACAATGTATTTTCCCAATACGGAAGTGGAACGGAGTTGAGATTTTGACGTTGGTCAGTTTTCAGCGTGAGGAATGTGAATGCGGCGTGAGAGCGTGTGAAAACCCTCGAATGCGTGTGTCTCACGGTCATTGCGTGAGAGTTGGCAGCCCTGCAATCACGCCTTTACAGCTAGGGCGTCAGCGTCGCGCCAGAGGCCCCGCCCTCTGGGTATTTAAGCGGCTGACGCCCGTCCATCTTTCTCCAAAATTGCACTTCACCGAGCTTTCAGCATTGAAAGGGCCAGATATGTTGCACCTCGTTCCCTTCCTTCAGGGAACATGAGTTATGGTGCATAACTTTCAGTTCCCTTATTAGTCAGTCACTCGGTGCAACATACTTGCTATGGGAACGTAACTCATTCACGCCCTTGAAATGCTCAGTAAAATGCATGAGAGCATCCGCCTTAAAAAGACAGGCATCTCCCGACTGCTTTCTACAAGATATGTAGAGAGCATAGGCTGAGAGGAAAAAATGCCAAATGTAAAGAACATCAGTTTGATGTTTCAACTGGGCATGTAGATAAACAACACCAGCTAGAGACAGCCTAAGCGTGCTCCACTAGTGTGAGTACTCATCATCTCCTTTTTCTCTCTGGAACAACCTGAGAAAAAAGGAGGAGCAAGGGATCCATTACATCAGTGTTTTTCAACCACTGTGCCTAGGTACACTAGTGTGCCACGAGTGATCGTCAGTTGTGCCTTGGAAATTATCAAAAAAGCCCCCCCATTTCTACAACCTCTTTAAATTTAAGACTGCATTGTTGTGGTACTGTTCGGGTGTATTTTTGAAGACATGTTAAGTGCAATTTGAAATAAGAAATATAAAATATGATAAAAATAAATTTTTGTGTTTATTTCATTCCTATTCAAGACACTTTGATAAGAATGACTATATATTTAATATAGGTGGATACAGTGTATCTGTTTACAATTTTGGTTCGTTGTGTGCCTCTGGATTTTTTTCAATGAAAACACTGTGCCTTGGCTCAAAAAATGTTGAAAAACACTGCATTACATCACAAGTAATTGGGTGACAAAATGTGGAGGCAGAAGACCCAGGTCAAGCACAGGGTAACCTCCCAAGTCCCTAAGGTGAAAAACCTTTTTAACTTTCTGTTACATATGAAGAGAACACGAGGGAGACCATATATTGTGTCTTTAAACACATATAGTGCCACCCAGATGTAACTAAAGGATTTTAACAGGGGTCAGTATTAAGCTGACCTCTTTATCCTTAATTAATCTACTTATTCAGATTGAATAGTAATTTCACGGATTCTTTTCTTTTTCAGTTTACCCAATATTTCTGTGATCTTTATGATGGATAAATAAACAAGGCCATTAAGTGACAAAGACGTTAACTTAGTTGGTATGCCAGGCGACACTACCATTTATTTAAAATAAATCAACTAAATTAACACCATTACACTTGATTGACATGATTTCACTTTCTTTCAATTTAATACGTCAGCACACTTAAATTTAACACAACAGACTTCAATATTGGATGTTAAACATATTTAGTCTGAGGGCTCCTTAGCTTAAATAGTTTCCAGCTTAGAATTGAGGGAAAAAGATAGGAGGAAGATGGGAGATGGTTTAAAGGAAATTATCTTGAGCATGATACCAAAAGTGACACTTCCATCCGACTTCTGCTAAAATCCAGGTACGTTTGTAAACAGCTCTTTACCTTTCGACGAGTCTGATAAAGAAATGACACCAGCCTTCAGATGCGCAGAGTCCTTTAGTCCCAGCACGTCCAAAACTGGTTCTAGTTTACGTTTCAACGTCTCCTGGTTTCCGCTTGGTCATCAGAGAATATGTCAGCTCCTGGCCTCTGACTTCAAGATAAACTTATTCCAGGAAGGAATAAACAAAGTTTTGAGCTTGCGCTCGTTCGAAGTGGACTCATAACAGCCTGTTATTTAGTCCTTAGCCGAATGACTGTCCTTGGCGGGTGACAGGCATTCATTCAGCTCTTTGGGACGTCTTCATGTCTTTGAAGCTCCCAGAAACTCTGCCGTTCCAGCAACAGCTTAGAACTTAAAAAAGGAACAGAGAGGAGAGAAACTTGTCTCTTTTTCATTGGTCCACTTGTTATCACTATTCAAGGTGAAATTCAGCGCAGAGAAGGAAATTGTTTAGGAAAAGTATCTGAGTGAGAGACTTTCAGACGCTAGATGAGAGTTTTAGCTGAAACTCGACAAAAACAATTTCAGTGTAAGTCAGTTTGACATTTTAGCTGAACTTTGACACCTTTTCACTTGCAGAAATGACACATTGATGTTTCACATTTAAAGAATAACAGCATATAACATATATCATGAAAATGACAAAAGTTATTCTTTTGATCACATCAGCCTAAAATCAAAGATAGAAATAGTCTCTTTTGGTGACTATGTTCTCAGATTACAGCTAATGGAATGATTTTGTGGTAAATGTCTTGCTTTACTGAGAGGTCAGTAAAGGTCATCACTGGACAGTTCAAAAACCTTAGTTTGACCCTGGGTAGGTCCACTACATCTCCCCCCTTTTGGAAGCCATCGCCAGTCCTTGGGGATGGGGTCCAACACGAAAGGAAACCTTGAACTGTCTTTGATCTTGAAGTAATCCAGCAAGTGGAAAAGAAAAATCAAAAATTATAATCCCATAAAGTTTTTGGAAATTCCATACTGTTCGGAGGTAATCCCATTGCGAAAAGCTTTTAATCCTTTGGAAAACAAAGTCTGTTAACTCTTGGAAAACAAAGTCTGTGATCCTTTGGAAAACAAAGTCTTATAATCCACAGCGGTAATTCCACAACGATAATTCCATATCGATTAGAGTTGATTGATCAGCAACAATTGTTTTCATAATCAGCATGTAGAGGGAATCCCTCGATTGACGCAGAGGAGGCGACCCTTGGACGAAGGTTGAAGACCAAGCGTTGGAGCTGCAGGTCCCCACATCGAAGGTTGTTGGCTGGTTGGTTTCCAGTCAGTGCCACTCTGGTTCTATGTGTCATGCAATTATGTGGTTTTTTAGGTGGGCTTATGATTGGGATTTTACATTAAGCCTTACCTATATGCACCTGGTATGTAAGCTATCATGGTTTAGATCAGCTACAATTACCAATTAAGGGGTGGATCAATTCTGTAAAATTAGATATAGGGATCTGTACCTATAAAATTTTGGAGGGCTTCTGTAACGAAGGCCTCTAATTCCAAACTATTCCTCCATTCATTACTTAGTTTAGGTTAAACTAAAATAGAAAATGAAATATAGTTTGATCTAAATGTCTGTTGTCTTTTAGACGAACGACGTAGGATTTGGTATTCCTAATAAATTTTGAAGTCTATGGCGAGACTCATCAAAATGAATAGATAATCTAGAATAGAAACGATCGAATCGGTTCAATTTAGAAATTGTGAGACCAGTGTAGTTTATGGTACCTTGAGTAGCTTTAAACTACATTGACTCTTCGACGATTGAGATTTAACAAAACGAACTGTATGTTGGCATAGTTAAATCCATATCATTCATTAACCAATGTTAATACAAAACCTTTTTGGCTGGGAGTGTTCAGAACCAAAACAATATCTCAACTAATGACAACAGTAATGACTAAACAACAAGGAAACAACGTTTCACTGCTTCGACACACTCTTGTCGTCAGATTCCAAAGTGCAACACACAAGAAAACAGGTCTCAACTTTATGACCGAGGTCAAATTAAATCTCGTGGATTTAAACGGTTGTTAAGGTTAGTTTTTGTTGTGGGTTTTAGGCTTAGCGTTTCTAAGTTCAAATTGGACAATGCGACTTATAGGGTGGGAAATACGGTAGTTTAAACCTGATTAGTTTATTTACTAACTTGTGTTTGGACGACCTTATTATCCCATGAAGTCGGTGAGTTTGTGAGATCTTTGTCTTTTGTGGAGTCATTGAACGCCTTGTAAGGTTTGATCTGATTTCGATGTACCCATTTAGCAATTGGCTCTTTGCGGCCTTTGCTGATTTTGATTTCGTAGACGACTGAGGACACTTTGTCTGTTATCAGATGAGGTCCAGTCCACCTGGGCATTAGTTTGCGGGCGAGAGTTCCGGTCTCGGACCCTCCTTTCCCGGTTGCTGGAGCGAACGTATAGTACC
>JBBPBX010011255.1:25416-39860 GCA_038048925.1 Garcialebias charrua | reverse complement strand
ATTACGGTATTGTTAATTCGTCGGGTTGGGTAGGGTTAGAAAATTACGACTTCGGGCTGGGGCCGGGTTGGATCAGATTTTTTTGGGCCCGAATGCAACTCTAATTGGAGCACATCTTCCAGTCCCTCTTTTTGAAGAGGAGACCCACTACCCCAGTCTGCCAATCCATTGGCACTACCCCCGATGTCCACGCAACATTGCAAAGGCGTGTCAGCCAAGACAGCCCCACAACATCCAGAGACTTAAGGAAATCAGCACAAATCTCATCCACCCCCGAAGCCCTGCTGCCTTGGAGCTTTTTAACTACCTCGGCAACCTCCGTCCCACTTGTAGACAGACTAAACCCGAAGTCCCCGGACTCAGCTTCCTCCACTAAACATTAAACAGTTAACCACTAAACATTTTTAGCTTGCCTAGCTAACTAGTATATCAAAAAGTTTTTATTCAACTAATGAGCCTTTTAGGCTGAACGATACGACTACAGTAGTTCAAGTTTTAGCTTCCCCTACTTTATTCAGAATGTTTGCATGTAATAAAACACAGCAAAGGAATGATCATATAACAGATGCAGAGACTGCCTACTACCAAATAAATAAATGGCCACTCTTCTGTTTAGAATTTGCAACAACAAAAGATAAGTAAATAAATATCTTTATAAGATTTAAATGGTAAATGGAGCTTATTTATTTAGCGCTTTACAGCCCCCTGTGAGGAGCCCCAAAGCGCTTTACAATACCAGCCATCCACCCATTCATTCACACATTCATACACCAGTAGTGGTAGCCTGCCTTGCAAGGCGCCATCCAGACCTACCGGGAGCAACTCGGGGTTAAGTGTCTTGCCCAGGGACACAACGACACATGGTGGGCGGATGCGGGATTCGAACCTCCAACCTTCCGACCGATTTAACTTATAATTAATAAATTTTACTAACAAAAGGAAACTTATTGTCATGATTTTCAGAACTGAACCCAGAGTTGATCATTACGGTACTTAATTACAAAATGATTAACACATAGGTAAATATAAAATAATTTTATTGTTACAGGGACAAGAAGCCAGGAACAACTGAATCTGCAGAAGTAAATGAAGCAGAAGTTGTTGATCTTCAGGTAAAGTGAATTTAGGCAATTTACTTTTTTTGTGTGTGTTATTGTTGTTCATATTTTAAAGGTTTTAAGAGAAAGTGCAGATTCCAGGTATTGAGTGAAGATGAGTGTTTATGTGGATGAAATGCGAGAGCAGACAGCATGTTGAATGAACTGGGAAACTGAGCTCACTTCTCCTTACTTTGTTTCTGGAGGAAAGCAACAAATGAGATCTTCAAAAAGTGTTGCTGAGATTCTTGAGCCACAGAGGCAAAACACATGAAGGAATCTTAAAAGGAGCACAGATAAAATTTCATCATGAAGGACTAGAGCACAAGAAATACCCAGGATGGCTGAAACAAAAAAAAATCATCATGTCACATTAAAGATCCATTAAAGATCCATTAAAGATCCATTAAAGACCTATTGAAGAATAATAATTCATCTACTACTCAGATACTGGGTGAAATCATTAGAGATATATGTTTACAGCCGTAAATATCACTGCCAGGTGTTAATAGCACTGCCCAGCGGCATAAAGAATATGAATATGAATATGCTGCTTAGATCAAAAAGATACTGTATGAATACAATTAATTTACTATTTTCAACCCCAGTTTCTCATCTTGCAACATAATGGAGATTTGGCAATACTGTACTGTACAGGAATCTTGCCACATTGGGAGAAATGAATAAATCTTCCAATAGCAGATGTATTCACAACTCTTTTTTTAATTTAGCAGTGAATTATATGTTTTGCAGTATAAAAATCTTTAGGTTATGCACCATAACCAATGTTCCCTGAAGGAAGGGAACAAGGTGCAATATATGATATGGGAATTGCACCCCCGCGCGGTTCACCTGAAGTATTACAATCACGCCTTTTAAGGCAAGTGAGTGTCAGCGTCACCAGGGGGCCCCGCCCCCCTGGTATAAAAGACGGTGACACCTCACGTTCGGTCTCCGCACGCACTTCACCGAGCTTGGGCATTGGAGGGGCAAACATATGTTGCACCTTGTTCCCTTCCTTCAGGGAACATTGACTATGGTGCATAACCTCCAGTTCCCTATCAGTCACTCCACTGCGGTGCAACATATGATATGGGAACATACAATTACGCCCTGGAAATGCATGCTTTTGCGAACTTTAGCCTAAACAGATAGGCGTTAACACACTAAACCTCCTTTGTGGAGAGCACAGCCTATGTGATGTCACGTGTTGTACCATCCAGGCTATAATGTTTAATAAACGTGTTAGGAGATGCCCAATTAGCAGCTGCACAGATGTCCGCTACTGAAACACCTCTAAATAGGGCCCAGGAAGTGGCTAGGCCTCAAGTTGAGTGAGCATGTACCCCACTGGGTACTTGCTGACCTTTGCTGCTGTATGCTCTAGAAATGGCCTCTGTCACCCAGTGGGAGAGGCACTGTTTTGACAAGGCTCTGCCTGCTACAGGCTTAGCGAAGCATATGAACAGCTGGTTTGTTTTACGCCAACTGCTGGTCCTCTCCATATAAGTGCTCAGGCCCCGCATAGGGATGAGCACATTTAGACACCTCTGTTCTGCATTCAGAACAGGAGGAGGAGGAAAAGCAGACAGTTTGTAATTTAAAGTTGGGACTTTTGGCACATATGCGGGGTTTGGACGCAGGTTGACCTTTGACCCATCCTGAGCAAACTAAGTGCACAGGTGATGGACTGACAGTGCATGCAGGTCACCCATATGTTTCGCCGAGCACAGAGCTAAGAGCAGGATGGTCTTATAAGACAGCAAGTCAATCTTAATGCGCTGTAGTGGCTCGAATGGTGGTCCACAGAGGGCGTCCAGCACGAGTGTCAGGTCCCACTGTGGGGCTAAAACTCTGCTCGGAAGCCTTTTTCTTAGCACGCCCTTCATGAACCGGATCATGAGAGGGTGGGCACCGGGTGATTTAACCCCCCATCCCTCATGGCACGCTGAAACAGCGGATAAAAACACTTTAATAGTGGAAAAAGAGCAGCCCTTCTCCAACAGGTCATTCAGGAACGTGAGAAGCTGTGTAATATTACAGGAATATGGGGTAATATTCCTCTCTAGACACGAGATCTCAAAAACACACCATTTACGTGCATAAAGTGTTTGTGTTAACTCTGCACGAGCGCCCTGTATTGTGTTTATCCCACTAATGGACAGGCCAGAGGCTAACAGCCAGTTCCTTTCAGGGGCCAGACCCATAATTCCCAGAGGCCCAGGCGAGGGTGCCATACCTGCCCATGGGCCTGTGTCAGGAGGTCTCTGTGTGCAGACAGCTGCCATGGTGTTCCTGCTAGTAATGAAATCACTTCTGCAAACCAGGCCTTCTTTGGCCACTTTGGAGCCACCAGAATCAATGAGAGAGTCCCTCTGCGCACACGCTCCAGTGTCGCCTGGATCAAAGCGATAGGTGGAAACGCGTAATGAAGCCTTGTTGCTAGCCAATCGTGCGCAAACGCGTCGAGCCCCAGTGGTGCGTTCACGTCCAGTATGGAGTGAAACGTAGCAAGGTGGGCGTTGTCCTTGGACGCGAAGAGATTGACGTCTGCTTTCCCGTATCTGGTCCATATCTGGTCCACGATACGTGGGTGAAGACGCCACTCCGAGGGGAGGGGAACAACTCTTGAGAGAGTGTTTGCCCTGTAGTTCAGCTTCCCCGGCAGGTGTGTCGCTCTGAGTAACAACACCCGTGAGCTGCACCATTTCAAAAGTTTCTGGGTCAACAGCAGGAGGGTTGGGGATAGAGTCCTCCCTTCTCTGTTGATGTGCGCAATCGCGCACTTGTTGTCCGATCTTATCAAAACATGTTGATGTGTGATCAGACCCTTCCTGTAGAAGTGTTTCAGCGACAGGAACATAGCCATCAGCTCCAGCTGATTGATGTGGAGCTGAACCTCCTGTTGGGACCACACACCTCTTACATGCTTGTTTCGGCAAAAAGACTCCCCCACCCAGACTTTGAGGCGTCTGTTGTCACTAGGGCCCGAGATAACACTCTGACACTCTGCTCCAGAGAAACGCAATTCGAACATGACATCGTGAAAAAAAAGTCCTCTCTCGTTCCATAGGGAAATTATTGATTTTTTCGGTCCAGCTCCCCAACTCATTTCACACACTTTCTTGAGTTTAGATGTAAACTGGAGACTATTACGAGTCAACTCATTTGTTTTAAGTGCGGTTGAATGCACATGCGTGATAGCCTATGCGTTAGAAAAGATCTGGCCTCTGGTTGGCTGCCCTGTGTCAATCATGGGTGCCATTGTTTGTGCATGCATGGTGACCTATGTGTCAGAAAGGGTAAGTCTAAGATTGAATAACCTGTATGTCAATCAAGTGACAATTTGCATAGTGATGATGGATTGATCAGCTGATGTCTAATAAAAAATAAAATAAATTTAAAAAATTGTCTGTATTTCGTTGTGTGATCTACTAATATTACCGTTGCGATCTACTGGTAGATCACGGTCGCCATATTGGGCACCCCTGTTCCAGACCATACAATATAGCTGGTCTCACCAATGTCTTGAAAACTTTTCTTTTGAACTTTCCTAACACCCTTTTGTCACTAATCACTCTTGAAACTTGTCTCCATCCATTCCATCCTGCTTGGACTCTTTTTTTTCACTCCCCATTTTCTTGGACAGTGGACCCCAAGTACTTGAAGTCCTGCACATTTGTGACCTCTTCTCCTTGTAGCCTCACTGTTCCACCGGCCTCCCTCACATTCACACACATGTACTCTGACTTGATAGATGAATAGATGGATAGATAGATGGATACTTTATTGATCCCAGAGGAAAATATATGGCGATCTGTAGCTCTCATTCATACAAACATTAAGATAAAAACACACCAGATATAAAAAAAACGTATTAAAAAAGATCAATAAATAATTTAAAAACAACCATAAGAGGTGATAAAGTAGCAACTATGTTAGGGGACAAAACCAGCTAGCTTGGCTGGTTCCTGCCCAGAGTGGCCGAATTATACAGTCTAATGGCACAAGGGACAAACAATTTCTTCAGTGGTGGGCCTCCGACCGCAAGGTAGCGCTAATGCGCTAATCCGCTTATAGCGTAGCTAAATAATTTGTTAGCTTTACAGCGGATTGACTAAGTTTTATTATTCATAAGCGGATTTGTGCTATTTTTATTTAAAATGCAGCACCGCTAATAACCAGTGGTGGGCATATGAACGCTAGGTAGCGCTAAAGCGCTAATCCGCTTACAGTGGACCTAAACTTTTTGTCAGCGTTTTTGTGAATTGACTAACTTTTATAATTCATAAGCGGATTTGTGCTATTTTTATTTAAAATGCAGTACCGCTAATAACTAATTATCTATCAGTAAAAACCAATAAACTTATTTACAAGCTCTTATGCTGCTTGTTTTACCTTTTTCCCCACCGTAAACAGCAGAGAGGAGGAAGGGTGTGAGGGGGAGGGGGGCAGAGCTGAGAACAGACTCGGCTCTACCATGTAGGTAAATGCCTGGGGGTCCCATTTCAGCAGTGGCCCCGGCCCCGCCTCGCCCCGTGCAGTCACCTACATCACTAACATTGATCCTGCTTGTTAATGTACATTTAACATAAAAATAATTATAGTTACGATGAAAACGATCATTAAATACGCAATAAAAAAACGGTCGATTTCTGTATCCCCCTACTAAAAATGGACTATTCCATCTTGACATCTTCCGGGTCAGACGTGAACTCGGGGGCTAGTTCTGTGGCTACTGTTTGTGCTGGGTACTTGGATAAATCCGTAGAGAACCCCGCTGTTTCAAGCCAAATTAACGCGGCCGGAGGATTTTATTGAGTGTTTTGTGTCGACCATTTGACGGTGAGTCGTTATTTTTATGTATTTTAGTTACTTTTCATTAAATCTGTTGACTACCTATAGACGCTAACTCTGTGTCTGCCTGTTGGTAGTAGAGCTGTCATCGGGCCGGAAATCCACGGCCCTACCCTACCCGAGCCCTAAGTTTAATTACCCAAGCCCGAGGGAGCCCGCTGATTTCCTAGAAATCACCGCCCGACCCGACCCTACCCGATTAAAAAAAAACAAAAAAAAAAAAAAAAAAACACTACGTTTATTTATTAAGCTTTTACTGCGTTCTCCCACTCAGCAAAAGAACTTGATGTTGTTCTTCTTTGTTTTGATGGAGGAGGAGGAGGTGTGAGCGCGCTGCTCGCAGACAGTTTGNTCAGTTTGTAGAATGGCTTGCTTCTCAGATTGAAGAAGTCCTTTGGATGAAGGACGAAACATCTCAGCAAACAAAGAAACCGTCCGGATGACCTGACTGAACTATGTTGGATTTTTACCTGGATTTTTAAACATAAACTTTGCTGTTTTGAACCACTTTGGCATGACTGTCTCAGAGGGGTTGACGGGGGAGAGGGAGGGACCTTGAGCCCATCTTAGCACCAGCAAACTTTTCCCCCCACTATGGAGTATGCTGTTTCTGTGAATCTGTTTGTTTGGTGGTTTGCTTCTCAGATCAAAGAAGTCCTTGGAATGATGGACAAAACGTCTCAGCAAACAAAGAAACCGTCCAGATGACCTGACTGAACATTGGTGGATTTTTACCTGGGTTAATAAGCATGAACTTTGATGTTTTGAACCACTTTGGCATGACTGTCTCAGAGGGGTTGACGGGGGAGAAGGAGGGACCTTGAGCCCATCTTAGCACCAGCAAACTTTTCCCCCCACTATCGAGTATGCTGTTTCTGTGAATCTGTTTGTTTGGTGGCTTGCTTCTCAGATCAAAGAAGTCCTTGGAATGATGGACAAAACGTCTCAGCAAACAAAGAAACCGTCCAGATGACCTGACTGAACATTGTTGGATTTTTACCTGGGTTAATAAGCATGAACTTTGATGTTTTGAACCACTTTGGCATGACTGTCTAAGAGGAGTTGACGTGAGATAGGGTGGGTGTTGGATGTCATTTTAGCACCATCAGACAATTTTTTTTTTACCACTATGGAGTTTTGCCGTTTCTATGAATCAGTGTGTTTGGTGGCTTGCTCCTCAGATTGAAGAAGTCCTTTGGATGAAAGACAAAACATCTTAGCAAACAAAGAAAGCGTCCAGATGACCTGACTGAACATTGTTGGATTTTTACTTGTATTATTATTATGCATAAACTTTGCTGTTTTGAACCACTTTGGCATGGCTGTCTCAGAGGAGTTGACAAGAGGGCAGGTCCTGGAGGACATCTTTGCCCCAGCATATTTTTTTCCACCATGGACTATGCTATTGCTGTGTATCGGTTTTATGGTGGCTGGCTCCTCAGCTTGAAGAAGTCCTTTGGACGAAAGACAAAACATCTTAATCAAACAAACCAAAAAACCATCCAAATGGCCTGACTGGAATGTTGCAAATTTTTACTTGGATTATTGAGCATGAACTTTGTTGTTTTCAACCACATTGACATGACTGTCTCAGAGGAGTTGACGTGGGGTAGGGTGTGTGCCGGATGCCAATTTAGTTCCATTAAAACTTTTTTCCCCACTATGGAGTTTGCCATTTCTTGACTCAGTCTGTCTGGTGGCTTATTCCTTAGATTGAAGAAGTTCTTTGGATGAAAGATGAAACGTGTTAATCAAACAAAGAATGCATCCAAATGGCCTGACTGAAATGTTATGAATTTTTACCTGGATAATTGAAAATGAACTTGGCTGTTTTGAACCACTTTGGCATTGCTATCTCAGAGGAGTTAATGGGGGAGAAGGCGGACCTCGGAAGCCATCTTATCACCAGCAATATGAGTTTTTCCTCTCTGGGAGTTAGCTGTTTGTGGGATTCAGTTTGGTTTGGTGGGCTTCTCTGACTGAAGAAGTCCTTCAGATGATGAACCACAAGTCTCAGCAACAAAATAAACTGTTCAGATGACCTGACTGAACATAGTTGGATTTATACCTGGATTAGAGCTGCAGTTTTTGGCCCAAGCCCTCAGCCCGACCCGACCAAAAATGCAGGTCGAGGCAAAAATCGCAGCTCCAATCGAGGTATAAAAGGCAGGCAGATTATTAAGTGAAATTCTTTCTTTGGTTTACAGAGTTTTCTTTGCTCATAGTTTCAATCTCCATTCCCTTGATCTTTAAAAAAAATTTTCTCTGTCTTAAACGAGTTTACTGTACCGTAGTTTGAGTGTGCTGTGGGCAGTGTCTGTGAATCTCTGTGAGCCCCAGTCTTTTTCTCTCTTTTTATTGGTCGGGTTTTACATTGCATCTTCTTATTGATCAGTTCAAACATCCCGCCAGATCTTTGGTGAAGCTGAGCATTAACGTTTTCTGGCTGAAATGCGTACAGGCGCTGTTCCAGGAAACGTTGTCTGGACCTTGTCTGGTAAGCTAATATTTCGTCTTTTTGAGATGTGAAAGCAGTTTTTCTGAAAATACTAGCTTATGTTTAAACGAGGTTTTGAGAAATAATGCTAACCAGTCTGTCTAGGACAGGGTGTGAGAGATCTTTTTTATACCGTCTCTCCTCAAGTTTTCTTCCCTTTTCTCATCTAAGCTAAAACATTCTGAAAAGAATAAGAAAAGGCCGCACTTTTTACAGTAGCAGCTTTGTGCACTCCGCCCATCTTTCGGACGACTGTACGTACATGTTCTCGTTGTATCTCGGTGTAATGATAATAAAAGATTATTCTGATTCTGAGAAGTTAGAATGGTTGATGCCAGACCAAGGCAGGGACATGTTAACCTGAGCAGGTTTTGTAGTTTAAAAATGATTACATGCTCTTTTTGCAGCTAAACACTACAGTCATTGAGGTTTGTGTTATACTGTAGAGTTCATAGAAATGAAGACCATTGTTTTTTCAAATGCACTGGCACTGACTGCAAGCAAACATTTTGTACCTATGTAGCATTTAAGGTTCATTTTTACCTAGTCTGCATGCTCAGCTGCTGCAGCAGTTACTGCAGAGTTAAGGTGCATGTTTTCTTTGTGTGCGCGCCAATGTCAAACAATAAAAGAAGTGTTATCCCATTTAAAGTAGCATTTAATGAAATAATTAGTGCACTTATTTTCTTATTTTATTTTCTGATAATATTCAACAAGACAGAATACTTTTTTCTATGTTCTAAAAAAATCAAGTGTGCATCAGCTGACCAGAGTTGTTTTGTTTTTCAGCTGTGCTGTCAAAGGTGCCCACCAAAGGCCTGCACCCTCTAACCATGAATTCAGATGGGAAATGCCTGACTTGCTCTTATGTCTCAGCTACAACAAGATGGCTGACATCGTTGGTCTCGGATTAGTGCTTGACCACTTCCCGGCTGAGCCATCCAACCTAGGCTGGCTCGACCTTTCCTTCAACAAATTAACATTTTCATTGAAAGATGCTCAAAATTTCAAAGTAAGAGTTTTTAAATTTGTCATTCGCACCACATATGATGGAGTGAAATTGTGTACACAGGGTCCCAGTTACATCCAACAAAAGTATAAATTGTAAAGATAAATGCTATTACAGGAAACCCTCGAGTTACGACACCTGCGACCTACGGCAACGCGGACTTACGACAGGCCTCTTTGAAAGAATGCCGTCGACATACGACCGAAAAAACGGACTTACGTCAGAAATACATTATAAGTATGTAATCGAGATACGGCAAAAAAAGTGCGTCATTACGGCAAGCGGCAAGGTGGGGGAGGGCTACAGTGCCTTGAGTGTTCATGGTTGATTCATGGTTGAGCACTGGCTAAGCAGTTCCATCTGATCCAGGTTTGAACTTGAGAAAAACATCAGTGTCTACCTACACTTCAGTCAAAGTAAGGACATTTTGTTTCCTTGTTTCCTTTTTCTGCTGCTTCTAGCTTTTTTAGAGTTCATGGACTTTTTCATGCACATGGACTGCACACAAACACCACATGGACTGCACTGGTTTCAAAAACATGATGGTTGCAACATGTTTCTGATGATTTGGCTGATTTGGTGCATGATTGGTGCATGGGAGTTCCTTATCATTTGCTGCATTTTGATGTTAACAGCTGCTGCTCAAAGAGAAGTGTTCATGTTTCATGGTTGAACTCATTTGCAGATTATGGCTGAGAACTGTTCAGGAAGAGATTTGTATTTTGTATGCTTTGTCTGTGCTGAAAAAAACATTACTGTACAGTACTTTACCTGTACAGTACATGCTGTACTGGTTTTGTGTGTTTATGGATGAATGTGTGGTATAATGTGTTATCTAAGTGTTTGTAAATAAAGTTCTGTGCATGTTTATGGCACAGGATGTCCGCTTGTTCATTCTCATGCCGTTAAATGTGTGTGCGGCGCTCCGTTAACGGTATAGCCTCGACCTACGTCAGAAATGCGGACCTACGACAGGCACGTGTTTTTGGTCCGCGAGATACGACAGAATCGACCTAAGTCACACCCGTAGGTCCGGATCCCTGACGTAACTCGAGGGTTCCCTGTATAAGATATGAACTAAGAAATACACTAAACTAAGAATAAACTAAGCACTAATAGTACAAGAACTATACAGTATGCCGAACAGCAGCAGCACAAACATTATTCTGTGTGAGCAGATGAGTACTAATGAACATAGCAGCGAATCAACAGCATAAGATCAGCAACATGGGTAGTCAGCAACACATATCAACAATCAAGTGGTATTACAAGGCTTTTTCACAGTGATAATCCTGATTAGGGATTCATGAGGCTAACAGCTTCAGGGTAGAAGCTGTTCCTCAGTCTAGTGGTTCTACACTTAACGCTCCGCAACGTGGAGCAAGGCGATAAGTGAGTGTGCTGGGTGAGTGGGGTCCTTCATGATACACGTGACCCTCTTCCTACATCTAGAGGCGTAGATGTCTGTGAAGGCTGACTCCACCAGTCTTTTGTACAGCCATAAAGTCCTGGGTTTTCTTTTTGTTTCCATTAACCAAAGTGACAATAAATGTTTGTACTTCAGGGCATTTGTAAGCTGAAGGAGCTCCGTGTGTTGTACCTTCACAGCAACAGAATCAGGAATCTGAAGGAGGTCAAGTTGGGATAGTTGAAGCATCTTCACACCATCGCACTGCATGGAAATGTCATCAAAATGCCATCTGTACTGTAATGAACTCAGTGAACCCAGATTACTACGAGACCCGGAACGAAACTCCAGAAGGTAAACGTTTAACAGTGTTTATTATGTACAGTGGATGACATATTGTAAAATGGAATGGTAAATGGGCGGTACTTATATAGCGTCTTTCTATCTTATTTCAAGATACTCAAAGCGCTTTATACTACAATCTGTGCCCTCATTTACACATTCATACAGCACTCTACTAGATCTATACAAAGCTAATTGAACAAATCATTCTAAAAAGATTAATCAGAGCTTTATCACATTCATACACTGATGGGACACACATCAATGTCTTGCCCAGGGACACTTAAGCATGTGACTGCTTGTGGAATCGAACCCCCAACTCTCGCATTGGAGGACGACTGCTCTAACCACTCAGCAACAGCCGTCCAATGTGCAGAAGATATTCTTGAACACCTGAGGAGCAAGGACAAGGTCAAGTGGGTATGGATGCAGGAGTTGGTCATTGAAGCCTAGGTTTTATTTGTTTTTCCTTACAAGTTGGAGGTTTGGTTGAGCATCGAGACAGATCCAAAGAGGGTTCCAGGGTGCGATGTTCCGTCTTGGCAGGTAAGTGGCTGGAGGGCAAGTCATGAAGGACTGGGAACAGGACTAAGGCTGACCAGGACTGGAAGGCACCCGAGAAAGCAGGATGACTGGAGACACAAAGAACAAGGTATGTAAATACTTATTCAGTAAAGCACAAGCGGCAAAAATCATAAATGCCATGAGGTAGTATAATTCTCTAGCAAAGAGTAGTACTCGACTGCAGCCTTAAGTAGTGAGGATCCTCATGAAGGAGATGGCCGACAGCTAGTGGTATTTAAGCCTCGGATATAGTTGACGCGTCGCATAGGGTGCGCGGCCAAAGTGACGCAAACGCGACGTCCCCGCCCCCGCGCTTTGGCCAGCGCGTTGGTTTCGCGCGTGGTCGTGCACCTCCCAAATTTTGAAGTGATTGACAGGTCGGGTAGGGACCTCCCCGACAGCCTTCACGCCAGAATCTGCAACTGTCTGCGCCGCTGTGGTCGTGGAAACGGCGTCGCGACGCATGGAGGAATGTTTTTTATGTGATTCAAATGTTTTAAATTCCCCGAGCGAGCGGAAAGCCATTTGTTTTTGTTGTGTGATTTCAAACAGTTCTTCTTCTACGGTAGATTTCTTCTTCTACACCCTTTCTTGCAACATATGCACAGGTTTTAGAGGGTACTGCCACCTGCTGGTCAGTAAAAGAACAGCACTTTGCCATGCGCTGCCGTGCCACACTATAAACGCATGCACAGTGCGCGCGCAGCACGCGCGCTCCAGCTTGCGGACCAAAGCACGACTATATCCGAGGCTTAAGTGGCCATCTTGGAGGGAGGTGCTACAGAAGGTGTTGAGGCTCTTTGGTTCATCAAGTTGTTAAAGAAATGACAGACTTTTATTCTCTTTAGCCAGCCAGAGGGAATCGTTTAATCGTCTTGAACAAAGAACATTATAGCCACAATCCTCTTTCAATTCTGACACTCCATTTCATTTATACACCAAATTGACGTCAACAAAAAGGCGTTTACTTCTCGGCAAAAGAACAGATGAATGTCTTCCCATCTAGGGGATGAAGACATGTACGGATGAATTTCTTCCCATCTATGGGATGAAAACATGTACGCACTTCTTTTAGTTTGAACTTTAGATAAACAGATTCGATCTGCTTCCCCACAAGGGAAAGGAGTTTTGCAGTAATGAGGGCTCTGCACGAAAATAAAGATTAATGGTTCTGTTTTGTAGGAAACTTTAACAGATGTTTATCCTGAACTTCAGCTGACCTAATGTGCTGGTTGTATCTGACTTTTTGTAGGAAACTTAGCAGATATTCTCTGAACTTCAGCTGACCTAATGTTCAACGTTTAAAACCAACAATCCTCCCTTTTTGAGATAAATCTCAAACTAAGGCTAACTAATTTTACTTATGTAGTGCTCCATGCATAATAATAGTGAAGTTAATAAAAGATAACATAAAAAGTAGAATTGATTATATTGAAAAGTATCATAAACTTATCTAACTTAAGTTTTATCTTTTGAGACAGTTGCTATCATGCCCGGAGGAGCCGAAAAACCGTTGCTGGCTTTGATGTATTTGTAATTGGATTTGTATTTGTATTTGTTAACGGAAAAAATCTCTCCTCGGGACCCCCCCTCTCACTGGAGCTCCCACCACAGGCCAGGAATGGTAGCAACTATCCATTGTTAGAGACCTTTCTTGGTCTTGTAGTTAATTCTTATCTCGCTCCCTATAATAAACCTTTGAAACTACGTTAAAGAATAGATGAAAGATAAAACCATTCTTGGATATAGCCTTAGCACAAACAACTTATCATGACATTATACCAGAATGATAAACATAAATGATAAAATAATAATTGATAATAAGAATGAATAATTGATAAGATAAATGCTAAAACCTGAAAGAAAATACAATCATAAAGGATAAATGATAAAAGATAAATGACATTCAAAGATAAATGTACAAGGATAAATGTCAAAACAATAATACAATCATAAATGCATAAAGAATAAAAGATGTACAAAATAAGCATACAAGAATAAATGATAAAACAATAAACTCAGATAAATGCTCCATGGTGCTAAAATAATAAAATGGATTAAATGCTTCGGCCGTTTATTGAATATAAAAGTCTTGCATCAAAAGTCCACGATGATGCCTGTTGTGAATGAATATATTCGAAAAGATGAAAAATAGTAGGATAAAAAGATATACTGTATTGTCTTAAACCAAGTTCAGTTCAGTTCAAAAAGTTTCTTCTTTTATTGCAATTGTGTTGTCTTAAATCAAGTTCAGTTCGATAAATTTCTTCTTTTATTGCAATTTCAAAACAAAATAGTGTTCGTTGGGGGCAAGACAGAATTCTGGAGGAGGGCTTTCCTTCGAAGAGCATGTCACTTGTCACTCTATTACCAGATCTCCAGTGGCCTTTAAGCCCCCTCCGCCTCCTTTGGCCTGTATAGGCCTCTATAGTTTTTCCGTCAGTTCAGTGGGAGGCGGGGAGACATGTCCTCTGAGGCCATCTGAAGCTGGACGAACTGGTTTGCAGCCACAAGGTCCATTTGAGTCATCATTTTACGAGTCCACCACCGCTTCCCAGCCGGCAGGATACAACATGTCAGAAAAGAAATTATAATTAGTACTAAGATTGTACTAATTCCTATCTTTAATATCAAAAATAACCCTTCACCTAAATTTAGATTAAAACCATT
>JBBPBX010011255.1:3600-25316 GCA_038048925.1 Garcialebias charrua | reverse complement strand
CAGGAATGTACGTGCAGCATTCATCTTTAAAAAATTGGCAAACTCCGCCTTTAGCTGCTAATAACCAATCTAACGCTTGTCTATTTTGCATTGTCATTCTACTTGTTTCATGTAATTGTTCTCCAATCATTCCAAGAGCTTCAGTGGTGTAATTAAGAATTCGCTGTTGGTTATAATAAATATAATTAATCCATTCAACATTTTTATTAACTGTTATCCATGGCAGGATAGATTCTACCCCTGCTTTAATCTCATCCCTTGCTTTGAACTCATATGGAATTCCTTTGGGTTGACCTATTGTGTTTAAATATACATTTTTATCCAAAACATCATGTCTTTTATTTCTCTTCCTATATTCATTTGTGTCCAATTTAATTAACTCATTCACTCGGTCATGCAACATTGTCACTGGCACTTTCATTCGAACCATTGCACACAATCCAACCCATCTTGGTGGTAAAATATTCAGCAAAACATCTTCTCCACACATCCAATAATTATCAGCAATAGGAAAGGTTTGGTCACCGAATAGATACATTGTTGGAATTGTCATGGTTATGTTTTCACATTCTTGACTTAGAGGTTCTGGGTTTTCATACCAAACAGGTGTATTGAAAAAGATTGGTGTCATTTTTGCATGTGGAAACCAAGAAAAAACCCAGGTCACATTACATTTCACTGTCGTATTTCCTACATTGATTCCTTGATCCCGAAGGACGCGGGTTCGCGCCCTGGCCACTACACACCTTGGGGTGTCTATGAGTGCACACCTAATTCTCCAGCTCCCCGGGTGCTTTCTATGGCTGCTCACTGCACCATTTGTTGGTGGTGGTTGGGTTAAATGCAGAGACAAATTTCGTCTGTGTATGGGAAACATACACAGATGTCAAAAAAGGACAGTATTATTATTATTATTATTGAGCGTCTGTGAATCCTCCACTTGTAAAACATTCATATTCAGCATCATAATCTATTTTATATCTTGTTGGTGGTCCATTATGGTCAGTTTTAATTGAAAACTCAGCACATTTTTCTTGGATCTTCTATCCACTATAGATATCCAGATAGTTATGAATTCTCTGTGCTCCATATAGAAGCCTACATTTTATTCCACACATTGGAAGTTTGAAAAACATTGGTATACTTGTTTTGATGTTGCTTCGTTGTTTATTTTCTTTACATTTTTCTCTTTGTTCTTTGGCACATTGTTGTGAATTGTATTTTTCTGGAATTACTATTGGTAATGAACCAGGAGCTTTAGTGCATATAATGCATTCATTTGAAGTCAATTCCTTTGAAGTATACAGTGCCCATAAATACCAGGTATTTTGATTGGCTAATTCGCAAAGTTCATCACTTTTAACAGGTCTTGTCCCTCCTGCTCTAGGGGAGACAACATTAACAGGTCTTGTCTCTTCTGCTCTAGGGGAGACAACTCTAACAGGTCTTGTCCCTCCCGCTCTAGGGGAGACAACACCAGGATTAATTTCAGATCTTTGTACAAATGGTTTAAACAGAGGTTTAACATTGTTTTTAAAATTGGTTCCTCTAATCAAATCCAATCCTCCCTTATGAGGATCAGAAATGTCATAAGGGTAGTCACTTAAAGTAGTTAAAACTTCTGTGGTTTGTTTAGTTGTTTCAATATTTTGAGCTGTTGTACACGTTGGATCAACAGTTTTCGTAGTTGTCTCTAAAGCTTTGGGATTTGGGGTTGTCTGCTCCACTTTAGGCTTCACAGTGGTAGTTAAAGCTCCACTGACATCATCTTTTAACTTTCCATAAAATGGCACAACATATATATATATTAAGATTGACCCCTGATCGTTTCTGCTAAAACAATGTTAAATTAATTAGAATTCCTCTCTAAAATAGTTTAAAATTAGCGCCGTTTTTTTAACACGATAAATAGGGATTTCACCGTCGCAGGATGATGACGTCATGACAAGGAGCGTCTCTACTGCGCCACTTGAAAACAATGGAGGAGCTACAAACTCGATCCGTCCAATTTAGCCATTTAAAAGTTAATAATTTAGCGGATTGTCTTCAGAGAAGCCAAAGTTATTTCCAGTAAACAGCAGGTTATAATGTTTTTCAGCTCCTGCTGGTTTTTGGAGACTTCCACTTCATGAGGTGAGCTGCTGTGTGTGGTTACATGAGCTGCATGTGGACGAGGCAGAGAACATGTACATCATCTCCACAGCACTGAAATGGTAATATATTAGTTAATGTTTCTAATAATTATTCAACATTATTAGTTATTAGTTTGTGTACAAAACAATTTGCACAGGCTCCTGCAGCTGTTGATTATTTTGCTTCAATTTGTCAGCTTTGTTATTTAATCCAGTCAACATGTTTACAATATTTCATATTTATTTTTCTATTTAATTTGGACATCACTTGGTGTTATAGTGGTGTATCATTAAAATGATGGAAATACTGTACATGACATTAGTTTGACCCATTGTCTTAATATACAGTATACTGCATATAATATATACTGTGTGTGTCTGTGTGTTTTATCATCAATTCACAGAAATATCTTCACCTGAAGAGTGCACCCAGGTGGTGGAGAACAAACCTTGAATAGAAACTAGACAGATGTCCTCTGCATCCAGACCTACAACACCTGGACATCAACGAGGGGTGGACGAGGAGGGTGTTGGAGTCTGAAGAAGTTCTGATTTTGCAGATTTACAGCTGTAAAGTGTCATTTTTAAGGAGCTGATGAAGTCAAACACCACTTGTTGATATATTTTAAACTCTATTTTTTTTGATAATCTGTTCATATTAATGTTTCCCCATAGGTTTTCATATATTTGATAATATGGGATGGTTTTACTTTAATAAAATGTTTTTTTAACATTCACCAATTTTGTTTTTACTAAAGTACTTTCTGTGAGTTGTAGATGAACGAATGAAATTAAAACAGATACACAAATATTCTCACAAAGAATAACTCAACACTAACAGATAATATAGTGTACTACTGTAACTTTATTTACACATAACTACATAAACACTTGGTTCATTGTTATCCTTTTTTTCAAACAATATGTTCATTTGAACTGTCAGAAAAAATATTAAATTTATATTTTCATTGATTCATTTTCATGTCAATGCTCTGGCAAGTTGTAGTATTTCTGTAGTATTTCTGGTGTAACGTTGTCGCGGTCACTCAAGCACCAGACGTTCTGCTTCAGCCAACGCTTTATTCAAGTACACAAAACAACAGGCCAGTAAACTCAGAGTCACTGTTTGGCCGTGACCCACGCCAGAACTCCTCAGCCTCACAACAGGTGCTTCCAGCTTCTTCACAGAACCGCCACCTGTGTCCACTCTTCAGGTGAAGATATTTCTGTGAATTGATGATAAAACACACAGACACACACAGTATATATTATATGCAGTATACTGTATATTAAGACAATGGGTCAAACTAATGTCATGTACAGTATTTCCATCATTTTAATGATACACCACTATAACACCAAGTGATGTCCAAATTAAATAGAAAAATAAATATGAAATATTGTAAACATGTTGACTGGATTAAATAACAAAGCTGACAAATTGAAGCAAAATAATCAACAGCTGCAGGAGCCTGTGCAAATTGTTTTGTACACAAACTAATAACTAATAATGTTGAATAATTATTAGAAACATTAACTAATATATTACCATTTCAGTGCTGTGGAGATGATGTACATGTTCTCTGCCTCGTCCACATGCAGCTCATGTAACCACACACAGCAGCTCACCTCATGAAGTGGAAGTCTCCAAAAACCAGCAGGAGCTGAAAAACATTATAACCTGCTGTTTACTGGAAATAACTTTGGCTTCTCTGAAGACAATCCGCTAAATTATTAACTTTTAAATGGCTAAATTGGACGGATCGAGTTTGTAGCTCCTCCATTGTTTTCAAGTGGCGCAGTAGAGACGCTCCTTGTCATGACGTCATCATCCTGCGACGGTGAAATCCCTATTTATCGTGTTAAAAAAACGGCGCTAATTTTAAACTATTTTAGAGAGGAATTCTAATTAATTTAACATTTTTTTAGCAGAAACGATCAGGGGTCAATCTTAATATATATATATATATGTTGTGCCATTTTATGGAAAGTCAAAAGATGATGTCAGTGGAGCTTTAAAGCTTGAATTAGAATAGTTGGTTCGTCATCATTTAATTCAATGTTAGGTGTTGTAAATTTAGTTGTTGTTTCAACCGTGGTTAGCAATTCGTTAGCTTTTGTTGTTGTTGTCATGACCGTTGTTAATAAATCTCTTGGTTTTGTTGTTATCACATCGGGTGTGGTCTTGGCTACTGTAGTTGGGATTATGTCAGCTATTTCTGGTTTGGGCGTTGTTTCCAGGATCCATTCTACGTTACGGTCTACATTTCTTCTTTTTCTAAATTTCAGTTGTTTTATTTTACATTTAGTAGTGTGTTGTGGTGTTTTTGAACATGCAAGTGGCACAACTGGTAGAGCTGCTGCCTCTCAGCGAGAAGGTTGCCGGTTCAAATCCCGGTCCGGGGCCTTTCTGGGTGGAGTTTGCATGTTCTCCCCGTGCATGCGTGGGTTTCCTCCGGGTACTCCGGTTTCCTCCCACAGACCAAAAAACATGCTTGTTAGGCTGATTGGTGACTCTAAATTGACCCTAGGTGTGAGTGTGAGAGTGGATGGTTGTTTGGTGTGAGTGAGACAGGTCCCTCTTGTAAATGAGTCCCCGTGACTCAACGAGGCTAGCCTGTATAAATAAAGGTTGAATGAATGAATGAATTACTTAATGCTGGCAAGGATGCCAGAATGTGGTTGGTTGTTTTCGTTGTATCATACTCAACTTGCGGGTGATGTCTTCGTCCTGGTTTCGGCTGCAGCCTTTGCAAACGCTCTGGTGATTGGTCTGGAAGGACCTGGCCGTGTTTCACCGGTGTCTTCACCTCCTCCAGTTGGATTCTTGTCATCATGGATGCCCCTAGGATTATCCAGAACAGAACAGTAATCAGACTTGTTTTCTGCTCTCGTCCTAGTGCCATTGTCAATGTTTATTTTCTTCACAACACTGCCCTCGTTTTTGTCTGGAACTTTGATGCAATGACTGAGGTGATACCAAGTCGAACGTCCTTCCACCTGGACTGCTGTCGGTGTGGCACGAACAATGGTGAACGGACCAAATAGTCTCGGTTCGTGCCACTTTCTGCGGAAGACTTTAATGTAGACCTGGTCACCTGGAGTCATTGCCCCCTCAGCATCTGGATTGAAAATAAGCTCTCTTTTCTTTTCCTGTAAATAGATAGCTTTGTGGATCGTTGTTAGTTCATCAACATACAATTTTAATTCAAGTTCCAGCTGTTCAAGCGGAGGTCCCTTATGGGGACCTCTGTATTGTGGTGTTGGCATTTTTCTTCCTGTTAGCATTTCATGCGGTGACAAGTGTGTTATTCTGTGAACTTGCGTGCGATAATACAAAAGTGCAAGTGGTAGGGCATCAATCCAGTTAAGGTTAGTAGAAGCACAGATTTTGTTAATCTTAGACTTCAAACTCAGATTAACCCTTTCAACCAATCCCTAACTTTGCGGGTGATAGACAGCTCCCAAGTGCTGTTTAATTCGTAGTTGTTGCAAGATACCTTTGAAAATCTTCTGAACAAATGACGGGCCATTATCCGAACTTATTTCGGAAGGTATCCCAAACCGTGGAATGACTTCTCTTACCAGAAACTTCACAACTGTTTCTGCACTCATGTCCTTTGACGGTAATGCTTCAACCCATCTGGTGAAACGATCAATTACAACCAACATGTATCGTTTGTGTTAGACAGACTTAATCATGTCCACATAGTCTATGACTAAATGTTTAAATGGTCCTTCTGGAACAGGAATGTGTCCAACAGGTGTCTTTATACCTTTTCTGACATTATTCTTTGCAAAAATGTCACACAAGTCTAACACTTCATCAACCATTGCTCTCTGATATGGGGACCAATAGCCTTGTTCCTTTAATCTGTTCATGACTTCACTTCGTCTACAATGATCTACACCGTGACTTTCTGATATCAAAATTGTTAGTAATGATACTTGTGCGACAATCAATCCTTCATGAGATCTCCACAACTCATAATCATCTTGAGTTGCTCCTCTTTGAACCCAAAACTGTTTTTCACTCTGTGTTGCATTGTTCTGAATGTGAATGATGTCATCTGGTGTCATTACGGATTCAAGTGAGATTACTGGTGCTAAAATTGCTGTTTTACATCCTGACGCGATTTTTGCTGCGTCGTCTTCTGCGTTATTTCCTAAAATTATTTCATCATTATCCTTTCGGTGTACAAGGCATTTGATAATTGCTAATTTTGTGGGAAACATAATGGCAGACATTAGTTTGTTTATCTGTTTCCCATGTTGGATGGGACTTCCATCTGTCTTTTTGAAACCTCTTTGCTTCCATACGTTGCCAAACATGTGGCAAACGCCATGAGCATAAGAGGAGTCAGTAAAAATGTTAGCAACCTTTTTGCTTGCTAATTTACATGTTTCTGTTAGTGCCTTTAAATCAGCCAGTTGTGCTGAACATGGCTGTTCACATTTCTCTGCTTTTATTGTGTGAAATTTTCCATTTGACTTTGCTACTACTGCAAAACCTGCGTGGTTTCCTATGTAATCTCTGAAACATGAGCCGTCAACAAAATATGTGACGTCAACGTTTGTCATGGGAGTAGACTCTAAATCTGGTCTCAGCTTGGTGTATTTTGCTGCTTCTGCTACACATTCATGTGGTTCCCCTTCAAACTCGAAAGGAACTAAGGTAGCAGGATTCGTTGTGGTGCATCTTTTGAAGGTAATGTCAGGGTATGTTAACAATGGTGTGTATTGTAAACATCTTGCTGATGTTAATACAAACTTCCCTTGGCTGATGAGTTCAGTGATTTTGTGATGTGTTTGAATTATCACTGGGTAGCCCATGGTTATTACTGATGCTTTTTCATAAGCATAGTGAACTGCTGCTACTCCTTGATAGCAACATGGCCAACCTTGGACAACATTGTCCAGTTTAGTGCTGTAATAGGTGGTTGGTTGTTTCCGCCTTCCGGCACAAGTTTCCTGCATCAATACTGCTGATGCATACTTTTCATGTCTGTTTGCTACATACAGAAAAAATGGTTTTGTGTAGTCTGGTGTTGCCAAACATGGTGCAGTTTGTAAGTCCTGTTTGATTGTTTCAAAAGCTACTTTTGCTTCAGGTGTCCATTTTAGAGGTGCTTTTAATGATTGACTTTCAGTTTGTTTAATTAGTTCTCTTAGTGGAGAGGTTTTTTCTGCATAATTTTCAATCCACTCTGAACTAAATCCAGTCATCCCTAAAAATGTCATCATTTGGCTAACATTTTGAGGTGATGGAGCTTTACTTATCCCTTCTAGATGTTCTGGGGATATGGAGACAGTCCCATGTGAGATTAGTCTCCCAAGGTATTCAACCTGTGGTTTGCAAAACTGTAATTTTGTTAGAGAGGACTTGTGTCCTCCCTTTGCTAGTTTTTGTAGAACCTTGATAGTGTCCTGATAACAATCCTCAATTGTGGCCGATGAAATCAGGATGTCATCAACAAATTGAATCAAGGTACTGTTAATATCAAGGCCTTCCATGTCTTGTCTCAGAAGCTGATTAAACACATGCGGACTATGTTTGAAACCTTGAGGCATGCGTCTATAACAATACTGTTTGCCTTGAAATGTGAACGCAAATAAATATTGCGATTCCTCTGCCAATGGGTTGCTAAAAAATGCTGACCACAGATCAATTACGGTAAAATATTTAGAATCAGGTGGAATGTTAGTCAGAATGACAGAAAATCCAAACATAGCACTCAGAAATTATAATAATAATAATAATAATAATGAATTCAATTTATAACGCACTTTTCATTAATGAAAATCTCAAAGTGCTACAAGGAGCAACAGAATTAAATGTCAATAAAACAAATAATAAAACAATTAAAATCAATAACAGTATCAGCTAAGATCAAAAGTAGAATCATGAGGAGGTAGAGTATGCTCGGTTGAAAAGAAAGGTCTTCAAGCCGCTCTTAAAGTCAACCACAGACTGTGGGGCTCTTACAGTCAGGAAGAGAGTTCCACAGGCGGGGGGTAGCCACACTGAAATTATACACACATCGAAACTTAGTATGTTCAAAACTGCACTATTTCATAAACATGCAAGAGTGTGTAGGAATGCATTTTTTTTAGACTTCAGTCAACACAGCACAGGAAACGACAGATGATTGCTCTGCAGTCTTAAAATAGCAACGTGCACATGCAGCTCAGACGGGGGAGCAAAACTGCTCCATACAACTTTTTTTAACTACTTTTTAATGGTTTTGTTAAATATACATTTGTAGTTTGTTCTACTTTTAGGTTTTGACTAACATTAAAGGCAAATACTGTACAATATTTAACAATTTATCTTGTTTACTTTATTTTTCAGGCTGCTTTTATATGTATTTCTTTTATTCCTATTTTTGATATTTGATATAAAAGTTATTAATAAATATTTGTCTGACCCTCCCATTGTGCATAGTTGATTTATTATTTTTTTTACAGGTTATTTTATCTAGGCCTTTATTTATTCATTTACTGGAGTTGATCCCCATCCAAGCTTGTGTGTTACTGTTCGTGTTTCACTAAATTTTGATGTCAAATTTAACACATAGGCTATCGCTTACAAATCGGTCATTTCCACTTGACCCGATTACTGTAAAATTACAGTTTTATACCATTTAGCCTTGTAGACAAAATGACTGGACGATCATTTCAGCTTTTTAAACCTTACTCCCGTTGCTTTTTCCACAGCAAGCACACAGGATTGTACGTACAACTTAAAACAACTGGTTAACCAAAATACAGCTTTACTGGTTTAGATCATATACGTAAGTGCTTGCAAATTTTATTTTTATTTTTTTAGATTATTTAAACCTAAAGCACTCACTCAAACTGTATTTTTTTATACTGTCGACAAATAAAAGCTGTTTTGTATCCAATTATTTCCAATTTGACTGTGGCTTTTGAAAACCTTTTAGAATTAAATTTTCACTTTTACTTTTTGTTTTTGATTTCAACAGCTTCAAAAACTTGCAAGTTTTTCTTTAAGTGTTTTATTTAGATTCCATCTTAAATGGCAAAAGAGAAGTTTACTGTTTAAAAAATTAAAAGCCCTGACCTAGCACATACCATCACCAGCCGGGAGGGAAAGAAATTGTTTATACTATAAAAAATATATTTACCGAGGGTCCCACGACTCGTTTTCCTCCCAGCCGGCAGGGAACGTCAGCCGAGGTCAGATGGCTTGCCCCACGGTGGCGTCAATTGTTGAGGCTCTTTGGTTCTCAGGTTATTAATGATACCAGAGACTTCATCTTTAGCCAGTCAAGAGGGAGTCTTTTAATCGTCTTCAACACAGAACATTACAGCCACAGTTCTCTCCAATTTCGACACTTGCATATATTTATACTCAAATATGACGTCAATAAGAAGTCTGTTTTCCAGTCCGTATATGGACTGGAACATCTGCTTCCCGGCACAAGGGAGAGAGTTTACAGTAATGAGGACTTTGCACGAAGGGAAAGATTAATGATTCTGTTTTGTAGGAAACTTTAGCAGATGTTTTCCTGAACTTCATCTGACCTAATATGCCTAATTGAATCTGACTTTCATGTTCAACGTTCAAAACCAACAAAGGAAGGGAACGAGGTACAACATAACTGGCCCTTTTCAATGCTGAAAGCTCGATGAAGTGCACTCTTCAAGAGGAAGATGGAGGGGTGCACGCCGCTTAAGTAACCAGAGGGCGGGGCCTCTGGCGCGGCGGTGACGCCTCTAGCCGTAAAGGCGTGAGTATATTCCTTCAGGTAATCGCGCGGGGGCACAATTCCCATAGCAAGTATGTTGAACCTCGTTCCCTTCCTTCAGGGAACATGAGTTATGATGCATAACTTTCATTTTGTGTTTCACAACGGTGGGGCTCGAGTCAAGAACCAGGGTAGTCTGTGCTTTGGTACTTTTATTATTGTATATGCATGAAACAGTGTTTGTTTTTATTACACATACAGTAGACGAGTCATTTTTAGTGTGCACACACATGCCACCAGCTCCTTGTAGCGTTTTACAAGTGAAGTCTGTGCTCAAAAGGTCAGGTTCCCATACTGCGTGGGCGGGCAAGCCTAAAACCCTGTTTCCATTTTGGGACAAGGAGACATTCAATAGTCTGAGACCTTATTGTCATGTGTGGATGGCAATTTCTCTTTATTACACAAGGGTCTGAGTGTTCTTGTGTGTTTAAACGTTCCGAACCAGCTAGTCTGTGCTCCTCTAACACAGGTACTGGTGGTAAAAGTTTGGCATTTTCTCTCCCTCTGTGAGTGAGAGCGCCTGTAATGGTGCAGGGGCATCTCAGGGTCATGCAAGCCCTTGCTTTCCCTCTGCACCGCAGGAGAAGTACTGGGGTGACCCGTGGCTTCCACATAGAGATGTGACTTTCCTTTTCCTTTTGTTGGTGGCCCCTTGCAGCTCCTACAGCTTTTCTGCCAGGTGGACCTGCAGCACCGAGGCCACTCGTCCTTGTCCACCCTAGCAGGGTCCCTCGGGCCCCTACATGGTTAACGTCAGAGAGTCATCCATAGCCTCATGGGTGGATAAGCTCTCAGCGTCACAATGTTCTCGTCATGGGCATAGGAAAACTACCAGGTAGCGCAGCCGAACAGGTAGCTGAAAATCCTCCTCCTTGGCTGTGCTGGACAGAGAGCCTCCTTGTTAGCCGGGGCTAAACATGGAGGTACTCGTGAGCCCGCTAGCGGTGCTAAGATGGGCCATTGAGCGGTGTAGCATCGGTAAAAACACTTACCTATGCGATGAATTCTACCGTCGATTCGGTCGCACAGGATAGCGAAACAGGCAAAATATGAGGTTAGCTAGCAAGCTAGACCAAGCATTTTCACATACCTCACGATAGAGTCCTTCGTTGTCCGCTCGTAGCCACGCTAATCATGTTAGCAACGCTGATCATCCGCCTCTTGTTGTCATGGATGCTCCTGGTTAGGCATGCTAACCGTGGGATCTAGCTAGATAGCAGTGGGGTTACTCGATTTCCACTATCCTTTCTCTGGGATCATCCGCGGGAGAAACTTCGAGTGTCTTCACATGTAGCATCCCTGAGCAGACCGGACAGGCCTCGTGGATGTCCGTTGCTGAAAAGGAGGTAGCCAGATCCGCTGAAGCAGGTTCGGGAGCCGGAGCTCGCTGCCTGCCGGAGTTCCTCATCCGAGGACGTCCTCTTGCTGAGCTACTCACGGCTGCTAGCCTGTTAGTTTCGTTAGCTTAGCAGGTAGCGGGCCGTGTAGTTAGCGTTCGCTAACCTAGCAACAGAAAAGCAGAAGAGAAAAGGCACGGGAGCTGGGTCTCGCTGGCCTGCTGGTCTTCTTTGAGTTTTGGGTTTTCGCTTTACCTTCTCAGGAGCCATGGCTGAAAAGAGTTGAGCTCGTTAGCATTGCTAACGTTGTCCGGAGACGTCTCCCTCCTCGCGTCGCTTTCGCCGGCTAGCCTGCTACTCGTTAGCAGGGTAGCGGTGTCGCGCAGTCAGCGCCGTCGAGCGAAGCAGTCTGTGGAGAGAGGAGACGAAAACTTCGGGGTGAAGGAAAAATGTGCCGGACCAGCTTTTGCCAACCCGGCAATCCACAGGAAAAAATTCTGTGTACGCTCTGTGTAGGGAGCGAGCTCACCTATGGTCGAGCGATGAACAACAGAGAAGTTCCTAGAAGAGTGTTCAGGTTTAAGCGAGGTGAAGGGCAATAAGAGAAATTAGGATGGGCGTCCGCGTGTTAAATACCCAGAGGGTGGGGACTCTGGCGTGACGCACCGACCCTAAAGGCGTGAGTGTATTCCTTCAGGTAATTGCGCGGGATGCAATTTCCCATAGCAATTATGTTGCATCGAGTGACTGACTGATAAGGGAACTTGGAGTGGGCACTATGGTTATAGGTGGCGGGATGACACTACTCTCGCATCCTGTACCTGTGCTCACTTACAATGATGCATTTAGACAGTAAGGGCTATGCTGTTGTTTTGTGTCACAAACAAAAAAATAATCTGAATATATCCAGTTATGGACACATTATTAACTGAATAAACCAAGTTCTCATCAATAGGCTGTAAAACAGTAGCCTGCACGGCTTATATTAAAGAATGATCATACATTTATTTTGGTGATATATGTGCATGAACTGTGGAAATAAATAAATTATCATTAAATCTAGAAAAAACTAATTACATGATATTCGGTAATAAAAAGAAAACTGTTGATGTTCCACTCAAAATTGAGGATGTTGAGATTTGTAGAGTGAGTGAGGTGAAGTTTTTGGGTGTTATCATTGATGACAAACTGACATGGAAACAACACATAAATTCTGTAAGAATAAAAATAGCTAAATCGATTGCAGTACTGTACAAAGTCAGAGACCTATTGAATGATAAAGCTCTGTATTTGTTGTATAACACAATCATTGTTCCACACTTAATCTATTGTATTGATGTTTGGGGGAATGCGTGTAAAACAATCACAAAGCCTATTTTTGTATTACAGAAAAGAGCTGTAAGAATTATCACTAGAAAACATTACCGTCATCCATCAAATACATTATTTTATCAACTAAAGTTATTGAAGTTCCATGATTTGGTAGACTATAATATTTTATCAGTCATGTATAGAGCTCAAAATAATGCATTGCCTTTAAATATCCAAATGCATTTTGTTAAAAGACAAAGTTGTTATAATCTTAAGGGGACAGAGATGTTTGTAAAACCACAATTCAGAACTAGTTTGAAGGGACGTTCTACCTCAATCCAGGGAATTAGATTATGGAATGGCTTGGAGAATGTAGTTAAAAATGCCAAGTCAATGTTTACATTTAAGAAAATGATCAAAACAAATGTGTTAAAAAATATATGTGAAATAGCGTAATGTGTATTGTATTAGTTAGAAAATTAGAAAAGAGTTAGTCATTTTGTACTGTTGGTTGAAGATTATTATTGTTTAATCTGATTGTTGGAAAAAAGTTGGTTGAAGATTATTATTGTTTACATGGTTGATTATTGTTGTTTAATCTGATTGTTGGAAGTAAGGGGCAGATATAATAAGATTTATTCTTCTTTCTGCTACCTTTCATTTTTTTATATTTTGTACAATATCATTTATGAGATTGTCTTGTATTGTTTCTTTTGTAAAAAAATGAACAAATTTAATAAACATAAACATAAACATATCAACAAATATTTCTAATATTACTTCCATAATATTTTCTGTATGCTATACTGTTATGTACCCTGGGGTGCTCCTTGAGAGGGTGTGTTTTTTTTAAACATTCATAGTGTGTTTATGTTGGCTACAGTCTGCTGTAACTCCAGCAGCCTGCTGAGAAGCACCTTTTCTTTACTCAGCTTGTCCTAATCAGGCTTGATTAGGCAGAGCTGCTGCATCACCTGTGATCCTGCCTTTAAAATCTTTAGGCTGAGGTCTAAAGAGGATGGAGGTTTGATGTCTAAAACGGTGGTTTGATGCATGAAACTGAGGTTTTCTGCATGAAGCAGAGGTGGTGAAGAGAAGCAGAGCTTCTTATGAAGAAAGGAGTCTGTAAACACAGATTGTGAGATCAGGGATGTTCTCCGTCCACCCTGACCGTTTGGTGAATACTCCTGAAAGGGAGTTGTGTTATGAGCTAAGGTTCATTAGTTCTGGTGCTGACTCATAGCACGTGTGGAGCAAGGATTGCTCGTGTGGCAACTCTGGTGCAAACTAGAGCTGTGTTTGTAGTGAGCACTTGCATGCTCGTGAGGACTCTATAGAGAGTGTGTTGGAGCACTGTAGTGCTCGTGTAACCTCTAGTTTTACCTGACAGGTGAGGACTCTGGTTTAACCCAGAGTGTATGTGCATGTGTGTGAGCACTGTTAGTGCTTATTTGACCTCTAGTTTATCTGAGAGGTGAGGACTTGAGCTCTGAGGCTCAGGTGTGTGGTGGCTTGTTGAAGCAGGTGGAGGCTTGTTGAAGCCAGTAGAAGAAACACTAAGGTAACTAAGTGTACTGAAAGCAGCAGCAGTGTGTGTTGTATGAACACAGTGGGATCTCCACCATCCCTGACTGTTTTGGTTTACTCCTGTAGGAGTTGTAATTGAGCAGGTACATGCTCGTGAGGAGCTCTAGTTGTTTAATTAGAGTCCTATGTGTGTTGAAGTACTTCGAGTGTTTGTAGAAGTTCTAGCCCAGTCTAGAGCTGTGGATCTGAGCCACTATGGCCAGAATGAGCATTTGGGACGCTGAGGGCAGCATTTGTGCAGCTGTCCGAGAGGGGGCAGCTGTTGTGAGCAGTGAGAGACTGCTTTTTCATTATTATTTTGTACTTTGATGACTAGGTGAGTTTTGGTAGTCCTGTTATCGTTTTTCTTTGTTTAGAAGGACTTTTGGTGAGGCAGATCGCCGATTGGGGAATTTCAACGGCCCTGTACAGAGTTGGATCTACCTGAGCGGCGTTATATTCTTTTTGGCCAGATTCACTGGTCCATCATTCTGTTGTCACTTTGTTTTTCTTTTTTTCTTTTTTTGGACGCTGGGCCAGAAGAAGATTATCCAGACCTGGAGGGAGAAGTCTGGGAAGACCTTGCCTACAGCTTGGAGACGTTTAGTTTTAGTTCAATAACATTTTTGTTTAAATATTTTTCTGTGTCCGGTGTCAATTGAATATGTTTTGACTCTACTGGTTGTAACGGATATAATGGGTGCATCGTCCGGGATTTGAACAAGATAGGAGCTAGTTTTGTTACATTTACCCACATTTTTGTAAAATATAATGGGGACTCGTCACGAGATGACTAATATGAGCTAGTTTTGTTTTGTTGAAACACAGTGGTTGTGAAACTGCATATAGCTTTGAGCTAAGTTTCTGTGTGTTCTGTGCGGTGCACAACTGATGCACCTGTGGTGCTTGGTTGGTTGGACAGCTCTGCTGTTCATGATTATTGAGGCTTGTCTTCAGCAGTTGGAAGCTGGCTGAAGCTTCTCTTTGGTGCTGATTGTGTTGAATGCTGTCCGCTGTGCATGCTACTGCTGCTTGTGGTGCGTTCAAGGGTAGTAGGACATTTGTATTTTGGTTTACTATGATCTGTGTGTAGAACATTTGGTGGTGAGCTGTTAAAAAAACGGTTTACTGTTTTTTGTCCCCAAACATGGCGTTTAATTTAAAGAGATTTATTGAAAAGCCTACGGTAGATGTCTTTATAGACTAAACGAAATAGCAGAAGCTGAGGGTAGCAGACCATTTTAACATTGACATCAGAAAACATGCTGATGACGGATGGTTAGAGTGTACACTACTGTATGAGTTAATTCAGCTTAGGATTTCTCCTGAGATGAATGATCAAGTGTGTTTGAGGGAAAAAGAAATGGAGAATGAAGCAGCTTTGTGGAAAACAGAACATGAAAGTTGGGCTGCATTGAGAAGAAAGGAGCTCAAAGAGGAAGAGCTTATTCTTGAGCAGGAGCGAGCTACTCTAAAAGAAGAACAAATTAAATGTCAAACTGCTATGAGAGAGAGAACACCAAGTTTTTTTGAAGAAACAAGAGCTTGAACGACAAAGACTTAGAGCTGCTTTGGAGGAAAAGAAGCATCTTCAGGAACAATAAGAATTGGAACTGCAGAGAGAGTTGGAGCAAGAAAGATTGGAGTTACAAAGAAAATTAGAACTCCATACTGAACAAAAGGAAAAACAACGTTTGTGTCCCACTGCGTGTCCAGAGGAAACTGCACCAGTGCCTTGCACTCAAACAAGTGAGAAACCACACGCTTGTCCTGACCTTGTCACATCAACTGCGTCTATGCGGGCACCTCTAGAATGTCTATGGGAGGAAGCACCTCAAGAATGTCAACCGGAGGAAGAGAATGAAGATGTTGATTTAAGCGACAGCTTTATGATGATCTGTGAAGCAGAACAGATTCTAGTAGAGGAGGAGAAACTTTTGCTGTCCAAACAACATCTTCAGGAAGAAGATAACATCGATTTGGGTGACAGTTTCTTCTTGTTTTTGAATCTGACCTAGTCCTAGCTAAGTCAAATGGGGATATGAAAAATTTGGAAGAAGAGAAAGATGACATCAACTTGAGTGATAATTTTTTATTGTTATTCGACACTGAACAATCCCAATTGAGTCAGGACATGAATATCTGAAGAACTCAGAGGAAGTGGATTCACACGTGACCATTCCTCCTGTTCCACTGTGTCCAGTTTCAACCACTACAGAAAAAAAGGAAATACTATTGCAGGATGATGTGGGACCGTTGACTAAAAGTGCAACATAAAATGCATTTTTGCTGACTGTGAGATATGAGATGTTGCAACCTTATATTGAACATGTTGTACATGATTCTGTGTTATCTGTCTCTGCTGTGTTTACAGTGTGGCTGGTAACAAAGCTGTTACAGCTGACACGGAGGTGCTATCTGGTACAGAAAGGGACGAGGACAGATTCTCCCTGGCTGTCATGAAAAATATCCAGTCTCACACTGGCATCTTTAAACATGGGGTTGGTATTTGTTTGGGGATTGTTGCTAAACAGAAGCCTTACAGGGTAGATCCAGACAAGCATTGCCTGTTTGGCTTCAGAACATTTTAAAGTGAGATGTTTTTGTTTATGTTAACGGTTTGACAGACTAGTTACTGTTTTTGAAGATAATGTTTTTAGTCCGTTTGTATGGTGTGACCACTACGTTTTTTTTAAAAACCTCTAAGGTCCTGTTTTTTTGTATGCGTGGATATGAGATGTTTCACCCAAACATCTAATTCACCCCCATACAAAATAACTTGTGGTGAAGGTGTTATGTACCTTGGGGTGCTCCTTAAGAGGGTGAGTGTGTTTTAAATATCCATAGTGTGTTTATGTTGACTGCAGTCTGCTGTAACTCCAGTAGCCTGCTGAGAAGCACCTTTTCTTTACTCAGCTTGTCCTAATAAGGCTTGATTAGGCAGAGCTGCTGCATCACCTATGATCCTGCCTTTAAACGCTTTAGGCTGAGGTCTAAAGAGGACATAGGTTTGATACCTAAAATGGAGGTTTGATACATGAAGCAGAGGTGGTGAAGAGAAGCAGAGCTTTTTATGAAGAAAAAAGTCAGTAAACACAGATTGTGGGATCAGGGATGTTCTCTGTCCACCCTGACCATTTGGTGAATACTCCTGAAAGGGAGTTGTGTTATGAGCTAAGGCTCATTAGTTCTGGTGCTGACTCATAGCACGTGTGGAGCAAGGATTGCTCGTGTGGCAGCTCTGGTGCAAACTAGAGCTGTGTTTGTAGTGAGCACTTGCATGCTCGTGAGGACTCTATATAGAATGTGTTGGAGCACTGTAGTGCTTATTTGACCTCTAGTTTTACCTGAGAGGTGAGGACTCTGGTTTAACCCAGAGTATGTGTGTATGTGAGCACTATTAGTGCTTATTTGACCTCTAGTTTACCTGAGAGGTGAGGACTTGAGCTCTGAGGCTCAAGTGTGTGGAGGCTTGAAGCAGGTGGAGGCTTGTTGAAACAAGTGGAAGTTGGTAGAAGCCAGTAGAAGAAACACTAAGGTAACTAGGTTTGCTGAAAGCAGCAGCAATGCTGTGTTGTATGAACACAGGGAGGTCTCCACCCTCCCTGACTGTTTTGGTTTGCTCCTGTAGGAGTTGTAGTTGAGCAGGTGCATGCTCGTGAGGAGCTCTAGTTGTTTAATTAGAGTCCTGTGTGTGTGTTGAAGTACTTTGAGTGTTTGTATAAGTTCTAACCCAGTCTAGAGCTGTGGATGAGCCGTTGTGGCCAGAGTGAGCATTGGGGACGTTGAAGGCAGCATTTATGCAGTTGTCCGAGAGGGAGCAGCTGTTGTGAGCAGTGAGAGACTGCTTTTTCATTATTATTTTGTACTTTGATGACAAGGTGAGGTTTGGTAGTTCTGTTATCGTTTTTCTTTGTTTAGAAGGACTTTTGGTGAGGTAGATCGCCGATTGGGGGATTTCGACGGCCCTGTACAGGGTTTGATCTACCTGAGCGGCGTTATATTATTTTTGGCCAGACTCACTGGTCCATCATTCTGTTGTCACTTTGTTTGTTTGTTTTTTCCTTTTGGACGTTGGGCCAGAAGAAGACGCTCCAGACCTGGAGGGAGAAGCCTGGGAAGACCTTGCTTGCAGCCTGGAGACGTTTAGTTTTAGTTCAATACAATTTTTGTTTAAATCTTTTTCTGTGTCCGGTGTCCATTGAATATGTTTTGACTCTACCGGTCATAACATATACCCACCTGAAATGTTACAAGCAAATAAAATGTAATTCAATTCAAAAACCAAAACATCTGAGTACACAAGTGCTGACCTATAATTTTCTTTGTGTGTGACATTTTTCTAAGGCAAACATTATTGCTTTTTTTAATGGGCATGACATAATTTCTCAGTAGGGGTCCTTCCTTTGGTTTCCCATGCCAACACCACAGAAATGGCTGAATTATCTTCATTGTTCTCTATTCTGTGTTTGCCTCCATCCTCTGTGTTTAAAGACTTGAGCTGAAATGGCTGTAAGCAAGTCAAAAAGCAATCAAAGATGTTTTACAATAATTAGCTGTCATTTGTTGCTGCTGTGGAGACTGCTGTAGTTACCATGAATGGGGAATGCAGGGCTGCAGAGGGGTACAGTGTGAATGTGGGACTGGGTGGGTTGTAGGGTGGGTGTGTGGGACCCTCCTTTTGTAGGCTTCACTTCTCTCTTTTGCCATCCAGGGAATGGGCTGAGGCAGCTGTCACTTAACATGTGAATGTTTCGAGGGCAGCCCAGGGGTCTTTAGAAAACTCTCCCCTTTTTTTTGTTTTACTGCCCCCACCCCATTTTTCAAGCAGAAGCAGAGTTTCTGAGCCTCCGAGGAGGAGCTTTCTGGGATGAGAAGGGGGAGAATGTGGAACACCCCAAAGAAAATGAAAAAAGCTGGATGAAGGTACTTTGCTGCCTAGCTTCCTGGTACTCCTGGGGGACAGCCTGAGTGGCAGAGAGGACCTCCAACCACTGGGGTGTTACGTGGATCGTGACCTCCCAGTGAAAACTGCTCTTGGCTGGAAACTGTGGGAGTTCAACTGAGCCGTTGGAATACATTGTCTTCATCTTGGCGCACTGTCCCATCGGTGCATTAACAAGGAAGGAATGCCTCTATCACAGCTCCCACAACAAAGAAGAAAGGGAGAGGAGCAGAGCCGGTGGGAGGAGAAGTGAAGTGAAGGGAGGGGAGGGGAAGGGTGCACTGTGAGGGGAGAAGGGGGCATTGTTTGTCAGTGACTGTGGGCAACGGGAAAGCATGAGTTATCAGGACATGTGTTTAGAAAGTGTGTTTGTAGGTGACTGTGTGTAAATAGGTGGACTTTGTGTGTGCACTGGGGGAGGATGCTTGTTGTGTTTGTGAGGAACCTACAGTTTGGGATGTTGGAGCTCAGGGGCCGTTCAAAGGATGCTCAAACAAAGCCGGATTCTTTTCTCCCCTCCTTTCTCTCTCTTCTGAATGGTGAATGAGGGCTTGCTGGATTCCTTTACTCCATGCTGTTGGTTCAGTTCTGCTTTGGGGTGAGTACAATTCACGTGAGCGAACTAACCGCCAAAACTGCCATTACCTTAGAGTTGGCCCAGAAAGACAGGCTGGCTTTAAGTGTTTGTTTCTCCGTTAGGAAACCAGGAACTCACAAAAGAGAAAATATATTCTGATAGAGGGCTTAAAAATATACTGTAATTTATTTTAACTACATTAAAAAAAAAAGTCAGGAAACAATGAAGTATTCCAGTAGAAACTACATCATTATGAATGGGCCACAGTAATGTGAGTATTTTATTTTTTTAATTCAACAGTTTGTTCATAGTTTTTGTACAGGTAGTGTCATATTTCAATGCACACTTTTATTTCCAGTAACATTCTGACATTAACCCTGCTGATATCCCACTGCAGCTTTAGGTTACCTACTTTCAGAACCTTTTGTATAAATACAAATAAAATGTCTGACCTTGTACAATATCAACCTTCAAATGTTATGAGTCTCATGGGTAAATGCACAGCTGCCATCTTTGATTAGGGACCACTTCAATGATTACTACTTCAGGACCTCTGCTAAGAGAGAGCAGCAGACATCCATGAGACACTCCACTGTTCTGATTGATGGTTATGGCTCTGCTACTAATTACAAATCCATACATACAGGACATATTGGACCATCTGTATGGATTAATTAAACATCTGTATAATGTTATATGGTTAAAATTATCATTTTAAACCTGTGAACAACAACATACATTGTTTGGTTCATGTTGAGTATTAGATTAGAAATGAACATGACTTACCAGCATATCTGCATGTGGATTTAGCATCTCATGTAGTTTAAAGCTTGGAGCTCCATACTCTCCAGTTTTGAATTGAGATAACTCCCTGCATGAGATATCTAACATCTTCAACTTCTAAATGAGGCCAGTTGTTTTTATTTTTACTTTTTTTTTAATTTGCCATATCTTGAATGACTGAGACTTGAAACCTGCAAAAATCATAAACTCCTCATTATATTAGCACTTTAAATTTCCAATTTATCTTGCTTTGCTGTAGAGGCCCCTACACCATGGCTATAATCTAATTAATCCCAGATTGAACTGCAGTCATAAATCACACTGAAAGCAGAAAAGAGACTGATCTGGAGAGCCCTGTTACAAAAGGTTAAGTGCTGGAATGGGTCAGCCATTTTGGTATATACGTTAAATAGTAGACTGGCTATCTGTTCCCCCCATATTCTACTTGGGAGTTGAAAATATGGCTCGATTAGAAAATCTATCAGGTTTGTTTTCATTTAGGTAAATGTAGGTCACTGTATTGTAACTCCCTTGTTTTGGCCAAAGAAGTATAAAATAACAGTTTCCATTGTTTACGCATTCCTTATATCAGATGGCTCTATTTCACATCATGTAAAATAAAACACCTGTAGACTTTAAATTTCAATGAAATAGTAACTCATTGTTAAACCATTTTGTAAGAATACTCAGCATGCATAGTGTGAGATAACTATGGAGGAAAATGAAATTTAGTCATAGTGTGGTACAGTAACCAGACCCAGCTAAACTGTTACTGGTGTGCAGCTGGGCACTGACACTCTCCTCAGGAGACTGCAGGGCAGTGATCTGAGCTAACTGGGTAATCATTGATCTTGAGGCGGGGTCTTTGTCTGGGCACTGCTCTGATCTGTGCTCCCCTGTGGACCCCTGGACTGCATCATCTGCTCAGCAGACTGGCAGGATGCGAGTAATTCCTAATGCACATGGAGTGATGATATCAAAGTAGGTCATATTTAAATTATCATTGAGTTTTTGTTTTTATTGTTTTAATTTGTGGTGTAATCATTCACCCAAATTCAATTTAATTCAAATTTGGGGTGGGTTTTGGCAGTAGAGTAGCCCATTCTCCTTGGGTGCAGAGTTTCTTTGTCTAACCTCAGACAAGGATTAAAGAGCTGCATATTCAGCATATTTTAATCAGCCAACAACACAACATGTCACTGTGTCTGTGCAGCTTTGCTTCTCCACTGAAAAAATTATTCCTATCAGTTTGAAGAGCTATCATTCAAATACTGTATACTTTTTACTGACCCC
>JBBPBX010011254.1:5629-24332 GCA_038048925.1 Garcialebias charrua | reverse complement strand
CACACATATTCTTTCCCTCTATCATACAGGTAGTCCCCGACTTACGAGCGAGTTCCGTACCTACGGGCTGTTCGTATGTCCAAAAATTCATAAGTAGGATCACCAAAAAAAAACTTTTTATTTTTTATTTATTTATTATTTTTTAGAAATGAATACATGTACAACACTGTACAGTCACCAAGCACTTAGCCTATCCTAACACAGTTTTTAAAGATGAAGGAGTTAGTTGAATTGTTGCCCTTTAATTAACATAAAGAGAGCTAGCTCCCTTTATGGGAATGGAGCCTGCAGGGAGGAGGGAGACCATTCAACTCAATCCTTCAGCTTTAAAAACTGTGTTAGGATAGGCTAAGTCAGGGGTCTGCAACCTTTATGATCAAAAGAGCCATTTTTTACACCTTCATGTACTAAATTCAATGTGTCCAGAGCCACAACAACCTGCTACAACTGTTATCAACTGGTGGCCCATGGGCCACTTTAAGTTTGTTGGAGGAGACTTTTGTGGCCAGTAGAGATGGCCTTATAAAGCAAAAAATATCTAATGTTTTATATTTATTGATACTATTACAATTTAAGACAAATGAAAAGACCAGATACATGTAAAGAGGTGGGGAAAAGTTTTTCATTTAAAAAACAAAACCAACTACAAGCTATGCAGACCTATGCATTTTTTTAATTGTGGAAAAAAATAACTGAGCATAGAAATAAAGCAAAAAGTTAATTTGCCAAAGAAATGACATGAAAACAGCTAAAACTAGTATTTTGTTGTTGTTTGTATAACAACCAATAAACTTCAGGTTTATGTTAGTTTAAGTCAAAGCTTGAAAGAGCCGCTGTGGAGGAACCAAAGAGCCGCATGTGGCTCTAGAGCCGCAGGTTGCAGACCCCTGGGCTAAGTGCTTGGTGACTGTACAGTACTGTACATTTATCTATTTATTAAAAATATACGGTACTGTACAGTATATATATTTATTGCCCCTGGGCTAAGTGCTTGGTGACTGTACAGTACTGTACATTTATCTATTTATTAAAAATATACGGTACTGTACAGTATATATATTTATTTTTTTATTTATAAATAGATAAATGTACAGTACAGTACTGTACAGTCACCAAGCACTTAGCCTATCCTAACACAGTTAAGGAGTCAGTTGAATTGTCTCCTACTCCCCAGCAGGCTCCATTCACATAAAGGGAGCTACTTTCACTTTACGTGAAAGGGAGACAATTCAACTCACTCCTTCATCTTTAAAAACTGTTAAGATAGGCTAAGTGCTTGGTGACTGTACAGTACTGTACATGTATTCGTTTCTAAAAATTATTATTATTTTTTTTTATGAGATGCATATTCGTAAGTCCGGAACCTCGTAAGTAAGAGCGCTTGTAAGTCGAGGACTACCAGTATACTGTATTGATCTTTTTTACATTTATGGAAGCATGATGGAATATTGTTTTATAGCCTTGCACTACAAGTCAGTTAATGCTGACATGTTTTTAATAAAGGCCACAAAGGGGATTACCGTATTTTCCGTACTATAGGTCGCACCGTAATATAGCTCGCTTTGTCCAATTATTGACAAAAAATTGGGAAAATTCATTAACGGGTCGCACCTTAATATAGATTGCACCTACGTCATCGCCGACGTAACGCGTCATCCACCGCTGACGTGACGCGTCACCACTGAGACAACCCGGAAATGTGGGCCGAGTGTTTACCGGTAGCTCTGCTGCAAATGTCTGCCACAGGAGCGAGCGCGCACGGAAGGACTTTACAAGATTAACACGGTAAAAACAATTGTTTGTTTGCTGAACATTATAGCACAAGGGTTCCTGAGCTTAACCGTTCCTTAATAAATTCACGAAATCTTCAAATCAGCTGGATTTAAATTGTTTCGCTTTGACTTCTTCCAAATCCGTTGCGTGCGCTGCGAAAATAAATTATAAATTAATCAAATTTTATCTCAAATGTCTCATACGGGTCAACAGTTTGTAAATGAAACCCAAATAATTACATTCTGTAAACTGGAAAAAATCCACTGAGTGGTTTATGAGCTATTTGCTAAAATATACACGGAAATAAAACGATGCTAACGCGACACGTTTGTGCCCATAAAAAATCAAATTTTATTTCAAATGTCTCATACAGGTCAACAGTTTGTAAATGAAACCCAAATACAGGTAGTCCCCGACTTACGAGCGCTCTGACTTACGAGGTCCCGGACTTAAGAGCATGCATCTCATTAAAAAAATTTTTTTTTTTTTTTTTTATTTTTATTTTTTTTAAATAAATGAATACATGTACAGTACTGGACAGTCACCAAGCACTTAGCCTATCCTAACACAGTTTTTAAAGATGAAGGAATAAGTTGAATTGTCTCCCTTTCACATAAAGGGAGCAAGCTCCCTATGGAGCCTGCAGGGAGGAGGGAGACAATTCAACTGACTCCTTCATCTTTAAAAACTGTGTTAGGATAGGCTAAGTGCTTGGTGACTGTACAGTACTGTACATTTATCTATTTATAAATAAAAAACAATAAAAAATAAAAATACTGTATATACTGTATATTTTTAATAAATAGATAAATGTACAGTACTGTACAGTCACCAAGCACTTAGCCTATCCTAACACAGTTTTTAAAGATGAAGGAGTCAGTTGAATTGTCTCCCTCCTCCCTGCAGGCTCCATAGGGAGCTTGCTCCCTTTATGTGAAAGGGAGACAATTCAACTTATTCCTTCATCTTTAAAAACTGTGTTAGGATAGGCTAAGTTGCTCGGTGACTGTCTAGTACTGTACATGTATTCATTTATAAAAAAAAAGAAAAATTTTTTTTTTTTTTACTATGTGATCCTACTTACGAATTTTTGACATACGAGCGCCCCCTAGGGACGGGACTTGCTCGTAAGTCGGGGACTACCTGTAATTACATTCTGTAAGCTGAAAAAAATCTGCCGAGTGGTTTATGAGCTATTTATCTAAATAGTATCCGTTTCCGGGGAGTGGTGGCGCAGAGGTTAAGAAGGTGAGCTTGTGATCGGAAGATCGCCGGTTCAAGCCCCGGTACCGACAACAGCAAAAAGATGTGGGTGGGACAGGTGAAGCGGTCACACCTGTCTCCACCCTCATCTGCCCCACTCTGGGCCCTTGAGCAAGGCCCTTAACCCACACCATCTGCTCCCCCGGGAACCCTAAATATCAGCTCTCTGCTCCACACAGAGAGCTGTGGTAGCCCGGTGGTCTGTGGTTGTGTCAGGAAGGGCATCCGGCGTAAAAACAATTGCCAAGTCTTCATGCGACTAGTTCGCTGTGGTGACCCCTAACGAAGGGAGAAGCCGAAAAAAAAATAAAAAAAAATAATAATAATTAAAATCTAAATAGTATCCGTTTACGGTAGCTAACCGCTAACAACAATGCTAAAAAGATCGAATTTTTTAAATCTCAAACATCTCATAAAGCTAGTCACTTGTAAATGTCCATACAGTGATTCCATTCTGTAAGTTTGATAAAAATTTGTCCTGTGGTTCTTGACTTATCTTGCTAACAAACAGCTAACAAACACAGCAAAAAGTAGTTGCCTCCAGAGCGGGAGGCCGGGCAGCGACAGAGTCAGTCCGAGCAGAGGAGGCTTTTTTCGCACACATGAGCTGGAAACGGTCGGTGGACTCTCTGGAAGTGTCCCCTAGCGGAAAAAAAGTGGTACTGCACCATTTTTTTGCCAAAATGAAAAACGGTCATATTTAAAGGTGCGGTCTGCAGTTTCTGTAGTGCAGTCTGTAAGTTTTCTAAAAATATATTTTTAACATATTCACTTTGTCACTATCTCCTGACAGACTGATGTTAGACAAAGTAATCTTTGAAAAAACTATAGTCCCCTTGCTTCTCCAGGTGTTACTAAAAGCATTTCTAAAAAGCCACAGTGACCCGCCGTTAACCAGCCAATAAAAACAGAGTTTGTAACCAGCCAATAAAAACAGAGCTTGAATTTGAATCAGCCAATAAAAACAGAGCTTGAATTTGAATTTCAGCAGAGCAAAGGGGGAGCAGAGCCATATATGGCTCTGAGGGGGAGGGATCAGAATGCTTTGCCTGTTGAAAATTTTTCTAAGTGCTGCGTTCTACAGAAACCGCAGACTGCACCTTTAAGCCAAAATTTGGTCTAAAAATATGGGGGGAAATCCATAAACAGTTCTCACCTCTCTATAGGTCGCAGGGCATGCAAATTAGGCAAAAAACCGCGACCTATAGTCTGGAAAATACGGTAAATACATGTGTAGTTTTGATGTGAAAAATTGCCATCCTTACTGCTTCTGCACCACCATTAAATGCTGAATGACTCAGAAATCAGTCATGCCTGATGTCTGTAATTTCTTTTGTACATTAATTTATTTCCCCCAATCTGTTTCTTGTTTTTAGATTGTGTTTTATATCTAAAAAAGCTAAGTCTGGTCCTCTGGACATTCAAAAAACAAAACAAAGCAAAAAAACTGTAGAAACGTTTAGTCTTTCGTCCGAAAGACTTCCTCAGTCAGTCAGTCTCAGACTGAGGAAGTCTTTCGGACAAAAGACGAAACGTTTCTACAGTTTTTTTTTTTGCTTTGTTTTGTTTTGTTTTTTGAATGTCCAGAGGACCAGACTTAGCTTTTTTTAGACATTTCTACCTGGATTATTGAGCATGCATCAGGGTATTGTGTTTTATATTTCAAACCATGGCTCATCTCAACTTTAAATTCTAATCCTTAAACTCTTATTCGGCTGTTGCAGCCAAGGCTGCATTTACTGTTTGTTACTTTTATGTATGATCTTTCCAGTCACTAACAGCTTTTGGAGCTTGTCTGCCAGTGACTGGCATCGCAGTTTGTGTGGCAAGCAATGAAAGTGGGTCATGTTGCAGAATATACAAGGATAGAGCATCAGTGTGGGCCCTGGCCAGTAAAAGAGCTTTGTAGCAGCAGTAGTCTGCTACAGAACTGTTGTTTATTAAAGACTAACATTTTTAAAGCTTAGAGGATAGCACATTGCATGATGCCCATGCTTTTACCACCATGTGAACAGTGCTGCTAAGTGATTTGCTCTGCCATATTTGAGTGTGTAGTTTATACTAGAAAAAACTTGTACCATTACAGCTATTTACTAAAATAAAAAAATTGGGTTGATGCTTAATTCCAGATTTCATCAGATCACTAAAAACCTTTACAATGCTGGTTATTGTCAAATATGCTTGGCTTAATGTATTTACACCTTTGTGACACAGTGTTGTTTTATTTTATTTTTTCCGAGTTCATTGATTTTGTGTCTTCCTGATTCAGGCAGAGGCCCATCCCCCATCACTCCTCAGATTGAGGGTAGAGCTCTTGAAAGATTAGACATAATCTTGTGTCCAGACTGAATGTCATCTTTCATGATTGGTTGACCTGCCAAAGAAAAGTGATTCGTCATGCACCCTAACATGTCTCAAATTAAATTAAATGTGTGAATATGGCACTTTTTGTATTTACTGTACTTACCCTTTTTAAATCAAATCAAGCTGTTAAACTGCTGGTGTGTACTTCAGACTAGTGTCAGCATAAGACTTGTCATTTAAGAGCATTTCTGTCTAGTCAGCTTAGCTTGCCATGCCTAATTTATTGTTCGGGGCTTTTGTTAAAACAGCCAAGTGTTGGTGGTTGAAACAAAGTATGGAAGAGTCACACCTTGAACAGACTGTAGAAAAAGACACACTAGTGATTTCACCATCGATGGGGCTGGGATTTTTGCTGTGGCAAAAGTAGCTTACAATGTAGCTAGCCTTCCTCCAGGTCTCCTGTTGTTGTTGTTGCTGTTGTGTTTTTTTTTGTTTGCTTGTTTGTTTTTTATATTGTTTTTTTTTATAGTGTGTCACAGTCTTTAATCATATTGCTGTGTTGGCAGGTTTCTGGCCAAGCAAACGCCTTTCAAGAACTTATCTGTAGTAGCAGACAATTAAAAACACTAGCATCCTCTTGCACCATTAGCTTAGATTTAGACCTTTGCTAATTGAAACATATTTATTCATAAGTGAACTGTGGTGTAAACAAATGCAATATAAATCTGTGCTGATTTTTTTTTTTTTAATTATACATCCAGTTGATGTCCATATGAGTATTAACCTACTTTTTAAAATCCCTTGCTGGGCCCCCGTCCTGCTTGATCCCCATGTTTGTCTACCCACCAACAGGAACAAGGCTGGGTAGGGGGATGGGGTTAAATCATATTTCAAACATAATCAGATTTTACCCTCATCATAATCTTGTGTAATGATCAACAAGATGCTTTGCTCACATTTGAAATTAAATTGTTGAGGTAATGAAATGTAAGCAGCTTTCCAACAAAGGACCATTCATGTTTTAGTTCAAGGGGTCAGTTGATGAAATGTTCATTTTTACTCTGATACCAGTGCAGGATGTTTCTGAGCTGAAAACCAGGGTTAAGCCAGGAGCACCGATCGGTGTTGCAGTCAGGCTTGTTCTGAGGTGCATTGTGGGTCATCTGGTTGGTTGTTATGGTGATCTGGCTGGCTCAGAGCTGTGTGTTCGAGTGGCTCCTCTGTACTCATTAGAGAGCCTTGTGATTTAGCTTAGCAAGCTCCCTTGGGTCTGCAGTGGGAAATCTACTGGTGACTTCCCATTCCCTTATTTTAGTTCTTTTTTTGTTTGTTTGTTTTTTGAATCACCCTATATAGGGGTGGGCGATATGGCTCAAATATTATATTGTGATATTTCAGAGCATTCTGACGATGACGATAAATTTCGTGATATAAAAAAACAGAAATCAAAGTTATTTCACAAAATTAACTTAAAGATCCACTGACGTGATTTTTCTACTATTCATCAAATTGCTCAAAATATATATATATTATCATTTAAATATGTTAATTTTTGCAAACAAAATGATAAATCACTTTAATTTTGCTTTAAAAGTGATTTTGAACTTCAAGCCGTGTTTAATCATGGGAAATCCGTTTACACCTGAACGCACCATCTGTGATGTAATGTGCAGAGTGAGAGGCAGAGGGCTCCAGTCTCTTCAATAGCAGACATTTTAAAACCTGACTAATTTAGCAATCTAGGTGAAGATTTAAGCTATTTGTCTTCATTTTGGGAAGCAGAAAATAGTTTGGGTGATGGAACAAGAAACAGCAGGATCTAATTTAGATCTGATGCCGTATCAGACTTACTTTTATGTGAGCTGCTCATACCGTGACAAGCCAAGAGCTCTGCCTCAACTCTGCACATGACATCACAGATGGTGCGTTCGGGTGTAAACGGATTTCCCATGATTAAACACAGCTTGAAGTTCAAAATCACTTTTAAAGCAAAATTAAAGTGATTTATCATTTTGTTTGCAAAAACTAACATATTTAAATGATAATATATATATATTGAGCAATTTGATGAATAGTAGAAAAATCACGTCAGTGGATCTTTAACATGTTGCTTTGCAGTATTATATAAAATAAAATAAACAACGAGGGGTAATTTTACTGAAATTACTTTATTTAGTAAAGCATTCAGTCTCAAAGTATAAAAATAAAAAAATTAAAATGATCCTTATGTTATTTAGATTGAAAAAGTCTGCACAAAATATAGATCAACAAAATCCACCACAAAAACTAAAGTGCAGGTGTAGTTTCCCAAAACAACTAAAAAAAATGAAGCTTAAGATCTGTTGAGCATAAATGTAACCTACAACAAAATATGTTGCCTTTAAATGAGCTATAACTTCCAGAACTTGTGACAAGGCGTCCAGCTGACCCTGAAGCTTGTCGGTGTTTCAGCTTCATCTATTCCTGCAGGAATGATCCATTTTTCTGACTGATCTGTCTCTGATCACCTGCCTCTTGGTCTGTGGACCGACTGTGACACTCAAGAGGCAGTTGAGCTGAGCGTGTTTGTACTGACAGTTTAGAGCGGGGAAGATGCAGCCTGCACCGGCAGCTCAGAGCGGGGTGGGGGGAGAGAGACGAGCTGTTTGTACCTGCAGTTTAGAGCTGGATGGAGAGAAGCTGAGACGTGTGTTGTTTGTTTTTAGCATTTTAGCTAGCTAGTATTGCACGCAACTAATTAGCGTTACACCAGTACAGACAGGTGGAGGGGAGGTGCGCAGTTCGGTTTGGTCGTTCGTTGTTAAGGGGGCGGGGCCATATCTGTCAAGTCTCCCGTTTTGGCCGGGAAACTGCCGGGTTTTACTCCTCTTTCCCGTCGTCATCCCAAATTATTTTCCCGGAAATTTCCCGTATTATAATATTATTTAAAAAAAACAAAAACATTCCAGTGCCTCTGTCACTAGCCTCGCGAGAACTGCCACCTGCAGTAGTCTCGGTGGCAGTTCTCGCGATGTTAGTGCTGGCAGCAGCGGGATACCTGGAAAAACACACCAGAGATAGATGAATGTAACGAGAGAGAAGTATTGCCAAAAAAGTTAAGACTTCGTGTAAATATCTTGAAAAATGGGACAGCGAATTTAAAGAGGAGTAGGGTGGGGCACAATTACGTGTTTTGTAAGATTTGTAACTGCGACTTTAGTGTCTCTCATGGGGGAAGGAACGATGTCCGTCAGCATGAAAAATCCGTCAAGCACAAACGCGGGCTAGAGGCAAGAATGTTCACAGCATTTCAATGTCAACAAAGGTAGGCATATCAGATTGTGATCACATAACTGGTTTGTAAGTGGCTGATAGGTAGTTATTTTAGATTTCTTGTAAACCTGTCTTAAAATGTAAGGGGTCCTGGACTTTGGTTGGGCTAGTGCAGGGGTCTGCAACCTGCGGCTCTGGAGCCACATGCGGCTCTTTGGTCCCTCTGCAGCAGCTCAAAACTAACATAAAAGTGAGTTTTATTGGTTGTTATACAAACAACAAAAAAAGGACTAGTTTTTGCAGTTTTCATTTAATTTCTTTTGCTGGAACATGTACAAGGAGTAAAACATACTTTAACTTTATGCTTTATTTCTATAGTTAATAAATTTTTCCACAGTTAAAAAAATTACTTAGGTCTGTATAGTTCATAGTTTTTATTAATTATAAAACTACACCCTCCTACAAGAATTTGGTATTTTCATTTGTCTTAATTTGTAAAAATATAAATTATTAGATATTTTTGATATTTATAATGTCACCCCATACTGGCCACAAAAGCACCTCCACCAAACTTAAAGTGGCCCATGGGCCACCAGTTGATAATCACAGTTGTAGCACCTTGTTGCGGCTCTGAACACTTTTATGTTAGTGAAGAAAGGCGTAAAATGGCTCTTTTGATTGAAAAGGTTGCAGACCCCTGCTAGTGAGATGGCTCGGAGTACCCGGCAGAAAATTTCCCTTATTTTTAAATCCAAAACTTGACGGGTATGGGTGGGGCGCCATGATGTATTACGTTATGAAATTAGCATATCATGATATCTTTTTTTTTTTGCCCGGGCAAGCTTTTTTTACTGGTATTATCGTGAACATATGACCCAACTCTAAGTCCCTATACTCTTTCATCCATGAGTAATTATTCCACGGTATGACAGCACAGCAGTTATTCGCCCTTTTCTTTAGTTCTGCCATACAGTTCCTCTGTCATCCCAGTTCTTAAAACATTTCTAATAAAATTGTAACATTTAACTAAATGCACAAATGTGTTTCTACCATAAATTGTTTAAAATGTAGCTAAAAGCACATCTATGATTTTACTGAGATAGTTTTAAACAAAGTTGCTGAAACTGATATTGATGTAATACTCATAGCATGGTATTATTCCCATATTTTAAATATATATTTTTTATTTTTTTAAGTAGAAGGGCACAGTTGGTAGAGCTGCCACCTCTCAGCAAGAAGGTTGCCGGATTTAATCCCAGCTGGGGATCTTTCTGGGTGGAGTTTGCATGTTCTTTCCGTGCATGTGTGGATTTTCTCCGGGTACGCAAGTTTCCCTCCCACAGGCCAAAAACATGCATGTTAGACTGATTGGTAACTTTAAATTGTCCCTAGGTGTGAGTGAGAGAGTGAATGGTTGTTTGTCTCTGTGTCCCTGTGATGGACTGGAAACCTGTCCGAGGTGTACCCCGCCTCTCGCACAGTGATGGCTGGATATAGACATCAGTGACCCCCTGCAACCCAAAAAGGAAAGGGCAAAGATGATGGATGGATGGAGTTTTAAGTAGAATACAACATAATACGACAATTATTGTCATCCCCCAAAAAATGAACGATGGGCAATCTATTTACATTTTTGTTTAATAATATTAGAATATGGAAGATTATCTAAAACTTTCAAGTTCCATCTTTTGAACATGCATTTCATAAGAAAAAGAAAGTCACAACTCACAGACAAGCAAGTAGCAGTTTTTAGTTTAACAATAGTTGACATTACAGTTAAGGTCACATTATTACTGGTGAATGACTTATATCTACAGAGTTTGCACTAGTAGTATTTGACAAGCCTTTGCTGGCATAGATTGCCCCGGGTCTGCCCAAGTCAGCATTTTACAACAAGGTTGAGTAGGCAGACATGCATGCAGGGCACTTGCATGCAGCTAAAATACCACCAGATCTTATCTGGGGCTACAAAGAGGTTGGAATAAGTCTGTCTGGCATCTAAGGTTGAATTTGTAAGTAGTTAAAAGGACCAAGTTTTGTTTTGCACAGATTAAACTCAAAATTGTAAAGTGGAGATTAAATGAGTGGCCTCTTGGCAGGAATGTGTTTGTGACCTGACTCCATCTTGGCCATAATGAATTGTTATTGCAAGGCATTTGCTGCTGTTAGCCAAATGGTAAGGAAAAATGACCCTGCTGCTGATTTTCATTGGCTACTAAAAATACAAAAAACAAAAGATGCAAGGATAAAACACAGAGAGGCATTACATATCGATGGAAAATACTTCATTGACAATGAAATTTGAGGATTGTTTTGTTTAAAAAAATTTAGAAAAAGTTTCTTGTAAATAACTAACTTTAAAAATCATTTGGTTGCCTTTCCTCCTTCATTGTTAACCGTTATAGGTTTAGGTCCAATACATGATTTCTAAAATCAGAAAAAACTAACTAATGATTGAAGTTTATAAAACACAGCACAAGTCAGTAATAGTGAAAAGGGTTTAAAAAAATGTACACAAATTTAGTCTACAAATATGCAAGTTTTAAGTTGATAATGTAATCATTAAGATGGGTGTAATATTTTAACAGGCGTTTAATAAAAAACTCAGGACAGTATTACACTTTTATTATTTCATTTTATGCTTATGTTCATTGGGTGTTTGGTGTTTTAGGGGTGTTTGGTGTTTCAGTGTTGGTGTAAATTTTCATACTTTTATACTATTATGAAAAAACTCAGGACAGTGTTACACTTTTACTATTTTATGCTTATGTTTATTAAATGTTTTAGTGTTTAGTGTTTAGATGGTTACTGTTGCACCGAGGGACTGAGAGAAACGCAATTTCGGTCCTGTGTATGTCCTGTACATATTGCAGTTCTGACAATAAAGTTGACTTTGACTTTTGACTTTGATAAAAGATTAGGCCAATGAAGCACCGCTGGTTGTAGCCTCGTGGAACAAACGGAGCATAACTTCTAATGAGCTAACGGGTTTAAAGAATTAAAGTGTTCACTTTAACTGAGCTGTTACTATAGTGGTTCATATTAATAGGCTCTGAAAATGTGATCGTCACCTGGGCAAATATATAACCATAGTTCTATTTATGTTGTTTGTTATCCAAGAAAATAATACAGGGACAGGTATGCTTATATTTTATTTGCAATTTCTTGTAGACTTCTCTTTTCTTCCCTTTTCTTATGTTGTGTGTTTGGTTGATGTAGTTACAGGTTTCTAATATATCTTGTATTTTTTTCTTGCTCCTTGAAATATTTCTTAAGGATGCATGCTTTAAAAGTAAAAGACTTTGCTAAAGAAACTGTAAACAAAGGGAAAATAACTAAGGAGGGACACTTCCAGGATATTTGTGTTATCATTGAACAGATCTGCCTGCTATTTAATGATTATGATGAGTGTGACACACAGGTCCAAAGTTCACCCACATCTACTCATGATTGTTTTACTGGCTGGGAAGTCCAGACAGAGCTGGCTTTTAGTGACCTCTAGAGGATACCAGTTGGCGAAGACTGGCACAGCAGCACCAGACCGCAATATTATCTGCAGTTAACTGAGCTCTGTTACTATAGAAAAAAATTGTCAAACTGTACATGCAAATTAAATTTGATTGATTGTAGTCTGGGCTCTGTCCTTAAGCTGCTCTTTTTTTTTTCTGCCTTGTGGTTGGTGCAGAGAGCTCATCTGGCCCTGATAGATGCCTTGATGACAATAGGAGCCATGGAGACGGTGACTGCAGTGAAGCTGTGCAATTCTGCTGAGCTACTGGGTGGAGCTGCCAGATGGGAGGATGCTGTACTTCAATGGGTTAATGTGGTAAGAGCCAGTTCAAAGCAAAGAAACTTGTTTTAAACACATGCTATAATTTGTCAGGTATGATTACAGTAATTGTTTAGTGTCACATGTCGTCAGCCCTGTCCTGATGATGAACTAGCATCTATTTAGTGTCGCAAATAAAGTTACTTTAATTTTTAAATCCTTAAATGTAATGTTGTACATTTTTACACACAATATAACCCCTCTGTGTTCTCATCTTAAACCCTCAGTTAAACCAGAAGCTCAGAGAACGTACTGAAGGACCCCAAAACGACTCCTCTCAGGAAGCTACAGAGCTCCAACCTGTTGAGCCCTCTGTGAGTATTCCATACCCTTAAGACAGTATTACTCATCAGGGCTTCATTTTAATGAAACAAGACACACATGGCAAATCTGCTGGCACAAACAATAGTAGGTGTGATCAGATATTTTGTTGTTTTTGTGGCTACATTTGATGTTACAAAACAGGTGGCCTCAGGTGCAGCTAAGTGTAATGTTCTAGTAGCAGCAGCATGGGGATTAGGAGGGAGGCAAATTCTTGACTTCAGGTGGAGTCAAGGTGAGCTTTAGTGATGACTAACAGAATCAAGGGAGGGTGACTCCCTTGATTCTGTTAGGGAAAAAAACTATTCATTCTTGTGAGGGATTGTGTTGACCCTAACATTTTTTGTTTTGAATATTTTGAATATAAAAAAGTTTGTTTTTAAGATTAAATACTTAAGGCCCTAAAATATATATATATATACTGTACATTCAATTAATTAAATATAATATTTAGAAAGATACTTTTTTAATAAATTTTTCTGGCATTTGTCATATCCATGCTTTTAATAGGTATGAAATGTCTTTATTTCTGTATAAAGTTCAGTCCAGATTGGAGCTATTTGGATATTTGTTGTGTTCCTGCAGGTTTCCACTAATAGTGAAATAAAAACAATACAGTATAGAAGAAATATACAGTAAATCTTCAATATGAGTTGTATAAAGCTCATATTTTTGGTTGACCACATTTACAGGCCTTTTATTCTATAGGCCTTAGAATAAACAGATGACACTTTTAAAATATATGGTAGAACCTACAAACGATGGCTGAATCAATTGTTTCTCCTTCTTTTTCAAGAGTGTTCTGTCATCGCAACCCTCTCCAGTTTGTCTTGTTCTTCCACTGTTTGCTTAATATCTGTCCCTGTGCTCCTCCATTTCCCTTTTTTTCTATTTTCTGGTATTTCCTCTTCTACTCTGACAGTGTCCCACTCGCTGGTACTGGAAACTTGTTCCTGTAAGTTCCCTCCTTCCCTCTGCCTCCTCTCCCTCTCCCTCCATCCCACCACTATCTTCATCAAATTTCTCAGCCAACATATGATCAGGTCTGTTTTTATTTTCATTTCCCATGTCCTGCGTTGACACTGCATTGTTTGTTGAATCCTTCTCTGCATCGAATGACATTTGAGTTAACAGTATTAAAGTTAACACTGTTGCGAGACAGGTCAAAGACGTTGTTGTGAAAACTAGAGTGGTGCATGACTCGGGTTGGACTTCAAAATGCCATACACAACTGGTTTCTCAAGTGTGTGTGTGGCAAAGCAGCTGTGTTTTGATTGGGATTAACAAAGACATGCAACTGCTGAACTGCTCCCTGTTGGAAGTACTGTAGGCTGTTTGAATGATGCATTTTTACTTGAAATGTTTTCTTTCAATCCGAGACCTCTTTTTTTCTCTTTCTCTCTCATCCTCTCGAGATTCTCAGTTGACCCACTTTCTCTAATTAAACTCACTTTTGCTCCTATTCAGTTATTCCCTTTGCATCTGCCTTTAGCTCATCTATATTCAGTCTTTTTTAAACGTCCTTAGCATGATATTTTCTTTGTCCTTTTTTATCATTCATAATGTAATTCTTAACATCATATATCACTGTGTGAACATTTGAAGAATACTTGCCCAATTTGTAAACGCTTGACTTTGTCAGTTAATGTTAACTTGTAGGTCAAATTGAAGTAAGGTTTTAATGTTGTCACAATGCTAATTTTCTTTAATATTCATTTTGAAGCTCCGCTACAGAAAGGATCAATTTCAGTCCAGAGTGAAGCCCATATTTCCTGTAGTGAATGAAGTGAAGGATCTGTCCAGTGGTTGTGCTGTTGCTGCAGTCATACATTATTATTGCCCAGGGCTACTAAGACTTGAAGGTACTAACAAATCTTTTTATTGTCAAAAGAATGGCTTATCAGTACAGAAGTTACGTCAGTTTAACATTTTTCTTCCTCTCTGTAAGATGTTTGTATGAAGGACACCATGTCTGTGGCAGACAACCTGTGCAACCTGCAATTCATCTGTGAATTCTGCGACAGCTGTCTGAAAGGTTGCTGTCACTTAACACTTGAAGACATGCTGTACGCACCACAGGAGCTTCAGGTACTTCCTCAGTTTCACTTATTAAATAACTTAATGGCATATTATGGGGATTTTATCTTAATTTATAATGTGTAAATCTTTTAGCTCAATTTTCTGAGCTTCCTGTCAGAGCTGCTTTGGTGGTTTGAAGTACAACGACCAGAATTTGTTCAGCCAATAGACACTTTAGGTAAGCACCACTGACTTGTGGTCTCTTGCAAATGGTGTGCATCTTTAAGATGCCATTGGATATTTTTACTAAATATATTTTTATTTTTATTATTTTAAAGATGGATCCACACCAGTAACACCAACTAGCTTGAGTGGTAGCAGGTAAAGTCTTTGTGAATTATATTTTGCTGTAAAGTTGTCTGGCATATCATCGAACAATTGTTTTTACCTAAAAGGGTATTTATCCGCTTTCCAGTAAATCCCCTTCAATGTTTAAGAAGCCCTTCCTCCCAATTTCTTCCTCTGCATCAGGTAATAAGACTGTTTTGTCAAGTAACAAAAGAAAAAAATCTTTTTTTTTTTTTTAAAGTTCTGTTTTGTCAATTTCACGTGTTTTTGTAAATTTATTTTTTACTTTTTGATTTTGAAAATGTTTCATAATTTCCAAACCATCTGGTGTGTTTAGTTGTTTGTGCATCCTTGTGTGTGGTTTGCATGCCTTTACTCGTTTGTGTGTCCCATATGCACTCAGGATCTTTGACTCAGTCTACCTCAATGTCTCATATAGAAGGAGTTGGAAAGACATGGACCAAGAAGCCTCTCAGGTAGGACCTGCACATTCAATAAAAAAAACTGTTGTGCAAACAAAGTTTATTGTACCTAAACCTGCTTTGTTTTCTTTGTAGCCGACCTTTGTCAGCAGTATCCTTCAGCATTCCTTTTGGCCTGGACAGTGATGTGGACATAGTGATGGGCAACCCTGTCATAACTCGCTCTTTGAGCTCAGATCATCTCAATCGTGCAAGCCAAAGCATGACCCAGGTTCCCCACACTCCAGCTGAAGACCTCAGCCATTTGCTTGGTAAACCCCCTGGACCCAACGGTCCACAAAGAGCATCTTGGGCCACACAGTCTCCCATTATTCCAAGGCTTGAAGAAGAAAATGGCCTTGGGACAAGTGAAACAGGAGAGCTGCCTACCATAGAAGAGGCTCTTCAAATTATTCACAATGAGGACAAGATGGAGCCCCGTTTACACCCTGATGGTGCTCCTGATGGTTTCTACCTCCACTCTCCTGATGAACCTTCTAATTCTAGATATGACAGCAGCTTGACTCCTATAAGCTGCTCTGCCCCAACACACTCAAGAATGCTGTACCAGCCTAAAGGAGAGTCCAGGGAACCAGCTCGCAGCAGAAGCGCCTCAGGATGTTCACGGGATGATGATTCGGTCCTGAGAGACGGTAGTGTGGATTCGGATGCCTTAGAAGACCTGCCAAAGGCCCAATCCACTCCAAATACACCAGCTGCAGGTTCATACTCTGCTCGTAGTAATAGTAAGGAGGTGAATGACAGTGGAGTGAAGATGACTAACTTTGCAGAACGTAAAAAGAGACAGAGCATGGACTCTGTTAAAGCCAGCAACCCTTCTTCTCCTCAGATGACCGCATGGGCACAAAAGTCTGAAGAAAGCCCAAGCAAGAGCCCACAACTCAATAATGAAATGTCCGAGCTAGGGGTTCGACTTGAAGAAAAACGCAAAGCTATAGAAGCCCAAAAAAAACGCATTGAGGCCATTTTTACAAAACATCGACAAAAACTTGGGAAGAGTGCCTTTCTGCAGTTAAAAACAGAGCAAAATGAAGACAACGAGGAGAAAGTAGGTGGTCAAGTCGGTGCCTCATCTACGGAAGAGGATGTAGAGGAAAGGCTTGCTCAAATGAAGGAAGAAGAGCAGAAGGAACAGCGCCCCTCTGTGGAAGGTGGAAGTAGTAATAGAAGAGAACTTGTGCCAGAGGTCAGTCAGACCAAAGCAAACATACCAGGCGAGAGAAGTTCTGGGACGCCTGGTGAAAAAACGGTTGCTCCATTAGGTGATTATAATAATGCTGTGTCCAAGTTAACTGCAGCACTTTCCTCTCTGCAAAGTGACATGCAGCGGCTGACTGAGCAGCAGAATCAACTTATCAAGACGAAACCTGAAACGTCCAGCAGCAAATCCTGGGTTATTCCAGCCGCCCCTAAAACCTCCACTCCAGCTCCTCCTGCACGCCTGTCAAGAGAATCCACTCGAGCTTTAAACTCAACCTCCTCTTCATCGCCGTCTCCCAAAGCCTCAAACCTTTCAGCTCCTCCGAAATCTCCTCGGGTTAATAAAAGAGCTATGTCTGTACCCCCGAAAAGTCCAAAGCACAGTCATCAAATGGATCAGAAGGTCCCAGCCCTCTCCAGGGTTCTCACTCCTCATCAAAATGTGGATCGCATTCCCCATCTTCGTCGGGTAAATCCCTCTCAGACTCAGGTCCAGACTTCACTGTCCTTCTCTATGGGTGATTCTAATAACCTGGCTGAGATGCGCTCTTCTGGATCTACTCCTGTTCACACACCTTCACCAACACCCATACAGACTCCTACTCCACCTCCTCTTCCTGCAGGAGATGATGACCATTCAGAACTTGGGTCTATTGACGGACAAAGTATATTTAGCATGGACCTTGATGCTGGGCCCTCACATAGCCCTTTCAAAAAGGAAGGACTTGCAAGTGGAGGCTGCAGCTCTGGTGCCCCTTCAGAGTGTTCCTTTGAAAGTGAAGTCCCTGCAGGAATGCTGAACGGCAAACACAATAGTTTGATAGAAATTTCATTATCTTCCTTGCGAGGAGAGACCGAAGAGGATGATCAAGTGCCTGACGCTTTCTCTGATTCAATGAGTGACAAAACGGATCCAGAACCAAAAGCTGGAGTTGGGTTCTTTTTCAAGGTCAGCAACTAAATCTGAGTATTTCAGGATGTTTGGTTTGTAAAGGAAGTTTTAATGATTGCAGTTATGACTTCTTTGTTTGTTTGCTACAGGATGTCAAGCATCGAACAGAAGATGAGATGGCCCAGCGAAGAGCAGTTTTACTTGAGAAACAGCAGAAAAGAGCAGAAGAGATTAAGAAACGCAAAATTGAGCAGGAGAAAGAAAAAGAATCAAAGTAACATTTGATTTTTCAGATATCTGTATTTATAACCAAATTAAGAGAGCCATAGCAAAATGTCTAAGTTCAGTTGATCAAATTTGTTTGCTATGAACATTAAAAATATTTTGCTGCATATCAGTGATGATTAAGATTTATTGGTGTACTGTTAAAGAATTCAATAATTCATTCATTTTGAATATATCAAAATGCACATGGTTTTGCAATACAATTTTCTGACATTCAGGAATTCAACATAATGTTTTCTTGTACATTTAGCAAGCCTCAGTGGATGATTATTGAAGGCTGGGGTAATAAGAGTGAAGACACACCCCAGACCTCAGTCACCCCTCCAGCATCACGCACCCCACCAGCAGAAGGGACTCCTCAACGCAGAGGAGACTTCACCAAGCAGGAGTATGAGAGGAGACATCAGCTGAAAATAATGGACGACTTGGACAAAGTGCTAAAGCAGAAGCCCACCACAGTCCGTGGTGTGAAGAAGCAAAGGCCCAAGACTGTGTTTAGAGACGACACCGTCTTGTCTAACAGCCCTGCCAAGGGTTGCATTGGTAAATATTTCTGACCAGTATCGTTCAAGTTGGTTTCCCACCTTTTGTTTACACCTGCACCAGTGTTTCTCCTACGCCATGGCGGGGCGCTCATCTCGTCCGTGAGTTTTCTCCGGGGGGTGGAGATGGACAGACGGACAGAGACACGTCCTCAGCTGCACAGCACTTATACTGACAGATTTGGGGAGGGGG
>JBBPBX010011253.1:36542-56320 GCA_038048925.1 Garcialebias charrua | reverse complement strand
TGGTTGGCGCCTTGCATGGCAGTCTACCGCTACCGGTGTATGAATGTGTGTATGAATGGGTGGATGGTTGGTACTGTGAAGTGCTTTGGGGCCCCTCAAAGGGAGCTGGAAAGCGCTATATAAGTAAGCTCCATTTACCAAAAGGAATAAGATGGCCGCTCTGATAATCAGCTGCAGCTTCGTACACCTTTTTCGGATGACTGTGCGTACATATTCCCGTTGTACCTCGGTGCAAGGTCAATAAAGATATTCTGATCATTTCATAATTTAACCACTTAGCATTTTGTGAAGAAATATCCCCTCCTGGCTTTAATGCCAGTTTCACACCAAAATCATCTCATGATGTAGGCATGTTGGTCGAACCTGGTCAATGATCTCGTGAGATGCGTTAGCACTCAAAAGCATAACATGGAGAAAACGATCAGTCACTACAACAAAAAGCAACTCAGTATCTGTAAAAACAAGTTAGCGGTAGTTACTTTTGTTGGCTAATGAAGATTAGCTGTGTTGGCCATTTTATGTGAAGTGATGTAAAGTTAATCAGCTGTAGATGAGCTAGACCTTTATGGTCATTCTGCTTCTAAATACATGCACTTTTTTCTTGAGTTACTTGAACAAAGACTTTTCCTGTGGGATAATAAAACACAAACCTGTCTCCTTGTTCATCAGTTCGTTGTAGTATGTGAAGAAGGCTCTGAATTCTGCTGGTCTGTGTGAGAGGGCTTTGAAGACATTGGGCAAGAATCCTCCCTGTAGAGCAAACATTTAAAGACCGTTTAAAGTGAATTTCAACATTTTCTTCAATAAACATTATAAATGTCATAATTGTAATCTTGTAAATGAGTAAAAAGTCTCAAAATTGTAGCTCAATTAATTTTGGAGTTATAGATCAAACTGTGTATAAACATATTTCTCTTTCAGGATTTTTTAGGCGTGGTTTAAATGTGACCGCGTTTCGTCACGCGGTCACAAGCCCCACCCCCTGCAGCTCCAGCCGTATAAATGCGTTCTTCGGTGGAGCCGTTCACTCGCTACCGACCGTCTCCCTCCAGTACTCTAATGCCCCTTTTCCACCGGTCGGCTCGGGTCGGATGTTACGTCATATGTGCGTCGCAGAGACCCCCTTTCATCCTTTCCCACCGGCTATTCCGAGCGGAGCCGCGCGAGATTTCCTGAGATTTTCGGGCTGCTTTCAGAGGTGTACTGAAGCGAGCTCACCCGCTCCGGAAGGAGGGAGGAGGAGACGAGAGCTGTTTTTACGGAAGCGAGGGAAGCTACCACGGCAGGACTTTTACATGAATAACACGGTAAAAACAATTGTTATTTTTTAAATTTATAGCAAAGATGGGTCTTCAGCTGAACGTGTCCTTAATAAAATCACGTACTGCTCAAAACTGCACGATTTTAAAAAGTAGTTTCGCCACGAGTAACACGCGGCGCGCGGGCGGCTTTATGTCTTTAAATGTAGCTCAATGAACAGATATAAAATATATTTCATAGCTGACTTTAATAGTACGAGGGCTCCTGAGCTTAACCACGCTTTAATATTGTCACGTATGGTCAAATGTGCTGCATTTAAAGTAGTTTCGCTTTGACTTTTTCCAAAACCTGTGTTTGCACAACGAAAATAAATTATAAAAATTCGAATTTTATTTCAAATAACTCCAACAGGATACATTTCGTGTATGAATATGTTGTGATCACACTAGATTTTTTTGAAAAATATCAGCTTTGTGGTTTTTGATAGAATTGATAATATGTGAAACAAAGTAGAAAATAATGGACGTAGGTTGACACATTTATGTCTATAAAACATTGAATTTTATTTCAAATAACTCCAACAGGATACATTTCGTATATGAACATGATGTGATCACACTAGATTTTTTTGAAAAATATCAGCTTTGTGGTTTTTGATAGAATTGATAATATGTGAAACAAAGTAGAAAATAATGGACGTAGGTTGACACATTTATGTCTATAAAACATTGAATTTTATTTCAAATAACTCCAACAGGATACATTTCGTATATGAACATGATGTGATCACACTAGATTTTTTTGAAAAATATCAGCTTTGTGGTTTTTGATAGAATTGATAATATGTGAAACAAAGTAGAAAATAATGGACGTAGGTTGACACATTTATGTCTATAAAACATTGAATTTTATTTCAAATAACTCCAACAGGATACATTTCGTATATGAACATGATGTGATCACACTAGATTTTTTTGAAAAATATCAGCTTTGTGGTTTTTGATAGAATTGATAATATGTGAAACAAAGTAGAAAATAATGGACGTAGGTTGACACATTTATGTCTATAAAACATTGAATTTTATTTCAAATAACTCCAACAGGATACATTTCGTATATGAACATGATGTGATCACACTAGATTTTTTTGAAAAATATCAGCTTTGTGGTTTTTGATAGAATTGATAATATGTGAAACAAAGTAGAAAATAATGGACGTAGGTTGACACATTTATGTCTATAAAACATTGAATTTTATTTCAAATAACTCCAACAGGATACATTTCGTATATGAACATGATGTGATCACACTAGATTTTTTTGAAAAATATCAGCTTTGTGGTTTTTGATAGAATTGATAATATGTGAAACAAAGTAGAAAATAATGGACGTAGGTTGACACATTTATGTCTATAAAACATTGAATTTTATTTCAAATAACTCCAACAGGATACATTTCGTATATGAACATGTTGTGATCACACTAGATTTTTTTGAAAAATATCAGCTTTGTGGTTTTTGATAGAATTGATAATATGTGAAACAAAGTCTTTATTGTGTTCTTCTTCTAGTGGTGGCTAGTACTGTAGTAAATAGCTTGAGGAACACTACTGCCACCATGTGGTAAGACGAGTAGGATTCTGGACCCCGCCCACAGAAGGGGTACAAAAAAGCTGTGGAAACAGAACATAGATGTGACCCGACCCGAACTGAGCCGACCTGAGCCGATCCAACCCGAGCCGAGCCGAGCGGTGGAAAAGAGGCATAAAACCCAGGCGTGCTGCTGGAGCGACCACATGCCACCTGCACCTCCGCGCCCCCTCACCCCCCCCGCGCGCGCGCGTGTGTGAGAGGCGATCCGCGTGAAGCTGAAATCCTGCCACGCGCGCCGTGAAACGCCGTGACTCTGCTGACACAGATGAGATAACTTATCAACGTGATTACTCTTTATTTTAATCACCAACACAGACCCCACATGCGATGTGACCGGGTCGGACCGCGAGTCCGCTCATCTTCTAAAATAGCGCTGATTATAACAGCGGAGTTATGTGTCCTCAACTTTAAAAACATAACCAGAGTTGTTAGTGCACTAAAAACAGCGTAACTCTTGGAAAAAGAAGCTGCTGGAAGCCAGAACTCAGATAAAAACGGAGCAGGTGGATCTCTGCTTCCCCCGTATGCCTCCCCACACAGCTCAGCTCTGAAGGGGGCAGGACATGGGCGCAGTACTGCGCTGAAACCACGCCCACGCGCTGACACGCCCCCACCGTTTCAGAGCAAGGCAAAATCATGTTTTTTCATGATTTTTGACACTTAATTTTATAAGGAAAACAATGTTTTTAATCAGTCAGATTTATATGGGTGATTAATAACACATATTTATGCCATGTGACAAACTAAAAACACACATTTAATTTCACTTTACACAGTCTTTAACAGATCATTAGAAAACGACAAGTAAAGTTCAGGAAAAAGTAAATTATCTTCATGCATTTATTGTAGGGGTGTAACGATACACAAAACTCTCGAGACGAGACAAATTAGAGTTTGCGAGAACGAGACAAGATTTTAATATTAGTTCAAGAAAACTTCAAAGATCGGTTTTATGCCGCAAAAAGGCTTTTATTCTGTTTTAACATGTATTACAAACTCAACTGATGTCTTCATTTTACTGATTGAATCTCCTTAGACCTTAGAACGTTCAACTTTGTTTAAAAAAATAGATATTCACGCAGGACTTTCCAAAAATTGAACATAAATATCCGCATCAGCACTGAATCTGCAGCCGTCACTCACCAGTGTTGCCAGATTGGGCGGTTCACCGCGATTTTCCTTCTGACTTTTGCGGGTAAAGAGTGCTTTGGGTGGGTGGGACTCTATCTGGCAACGCCGGTCACACCGGTGTTTACACAAGTGTGTCTTTACATTCGGGGCAGCGTCGGCAGCGCCGGGACCCTCCATCAATGTAGAGGCGTCTGCGGCACCGGGACCCTCCATCAGTAGTTGGGGCGTCTTCTATAGCAACTTCATCCGGCAAAGCCATGCTGTCCGTGACGCTGACTTGCTAGGGGCTCTGCTAGCGCTAGCATTAGCGACTCGCGAGACAACGTTACCTCTCAACGAGAGATATCGCGGGAGTTTAATACTGTATCGCGAGATCTCGTTACACCCGTAATTTATTGTGTGAATGGTGATACAGCGTTCATGCTATTTTCATGTTATTTTAATTTTTCCCAAACATCTTTTTAATCTTTAATCTGCACATTATTTGGGGACCAGAAAGTCACGGTTCGACTCCCAGCCATTCCCACATGTTGTGGAGTCTTTGAGCAAGACTCAGTGTTGCCAAGTCTGCTTATTATACCCATATTTTCCGGAATATAGGTTGCGGCTTTTTATCATTTTTGCATGCCCTGCGACCTATATTCAGGTGCGACCTATTTATGGCTTTTTATAAAATAAGCTGATTTGTAATAATTTATTAACAAAAATTAAACTGAGACACACTCTTACAATAATGTCAGCTAACAAATATATATTTTTTAGGTGTTTATCCTGCTAAAATTATTCATTTATTAAAGAAAAGTTCAGCTCAGACACATATTTGCTATAATTTTTATCAAACAAATAATTGTTTTTAAGTGTTAATCTTCTTAAAAGCCTTGCTGTGCGCTCCTGTGGCAGACATTTGCAGCAGAGCTAAACACGGTCCACATTTTGACGTAGGTGCGGCCTATATTCAGGTGCGACCTATATATGGATTTTTCCAATTCTTTGGCAATAAATGGACAATGCGAGTATGCGACCTATATTCCAGAAAATACGGTAAGCGACTTTGGGCTTGTTTTTTTTCTGAAGTCGCTTGCAAATCTTTTGAGTCACAGGTTACGGTTTTTTGTTGCTTGTTTTGGAACGGGAAGTTGCTTATTTGGGCTTGACTTTCTTTCCAAGTGAAACTAGTTGATTATCTCCCAGCTCCGCACAATAATGCAAAAGACGACCAGTTTCCTGTTAATCGCACCGCCCAAGTTGGCGAGGCGACAAGCGCACGCACATTCAAATACTCATACTGTGACTTGGGGGCGCAACTCACACGCAGATGTCAGGATGTTTTGTTTTTAGAAATATGTACAAAAAATATGATTTACATATTTGTTACATATGCAATTTTTTAATCAGTTGAAAAGTATGTTATTCAAAGTGTTTAGCATAATTTTGCTGTTGTTTATGTGAAACGCCATACAATGTGGTGGGTTGCCAGTTGGGCTCGTTTTCAAAGAGCCAGTTGCTTGTTTCTATCGCAAGATCTGGCCACACTGCAATCCCTAATGGACCTTACCAAGCTCCGCCCAGAAACGCCCCCTAAGCTCCAACATGTCTGCACGTCTCCCAAGCGCTGCTTTGGTGTCAATGGAAAACATGGCGTCGACTGACTGCAGGGTATTTTTGAGTCGAATAGTGTATCATTTCTGCCAGATTCCAACAAAATATCAGCCATGACAATGGACAGGGGAACCAACAAGTTCATGTTATTTTTTTTTTTGGACGTTATCAAGTTGTTTGAGCCACGCGATGCCTCCAAACAGCGTGCGCGTCACCGCTAATGCTACTGTCTGATGGGAAAAACAGCAGCTCCTCACACGCTCAGGCTCAGCATTATTACAGCTGTGGACAGGATCACTGATGCCTATTGTTCTGCAAGGCTGGGTAAGTCAGGCATTCATGGTTTTGAGGGTTACTTTTGAAATCAGCGATGTTGGCAAAAGTTTGTGTGCCTTGGTCGCAAAGCTAATGCTAACTGTAATCTCCATTCATTCCTCAAGTGGTTGGTTAGCCGTTGCTGCTTTAGCTGCTAAACACGCCGACAGCGACTTTTGTGAGGGCTAACGAGCTCAGCCGTCCGGTGTGTTAGTTAAAATCCAGCCTTCGTGTCACGATTTTGTGCAGTTTTAGGTGAAATCGACAGTAGAGCTCGTTGTGTTAGCTAGCTCATGTGGGGTTAGCGGAGCTGTTTCTTCCCAACTTCCAGGACGTTCAGTGAACTGTGGCTTTCTCTCATCGTGACCGCGTGTTGTTAACTAGCAGGTTTCAAAAGCAGGTCAACCCTTCTCTGCTGGTGAAAGAAATAATTGTTCAGTTTTGTGGTCGTGCACAAGCTTTGATCCGAGCAAGGCATTCAGTTTCACAAACGGTGAATTTTACTTCCACAAATACGGTCAGGGTACCTGACATCTCCTGTACAGATACCCCACTGACGGTGGAGGAGCATTTTTCCAGCCCTGACGCAGAAAAATTCTGCACGTATGCTAGCTAGCAATGTGGTGCCGGTCTCACAAACGCTACCGTAGCGTTTGTTTTGTGAGACCGGCACGCACGTGGAAGCTGCGCTGTGACGTGTTATGGGCATTAGCCAATGAAACGCGGCCCTGTGGGCGGAGCTTGGTAAGGTCCATAGAGCTTTGGAGCGCATGTGACCATGAGGGGGCGTGTCGGGGGCGTTCCCGTCTCGACCGCCATTTTTCCTGGTCAGAAAAAAAGAAAAGACCCGAGTAATACTTGCCTCCACTGACATTCCCAGTCATTTTAGCAGACCTGGGCTGTGTCAGTGTTTACACCACAAATAATTTTTATAATTACAAGTCACTGTGAGAGCTGGTCCAATCTATGAACAGCTGGGTAGATGATTTGGACATTTTTAAAGCCCCCAGATTGTAAATACGTTGAAGGTACGTTGTTTTTGGCTCCTTAATTGTACATAAATTATTAATTTACATTTCTTTCAGAATCAAACAACCTTCTGTATGCTATGAGTATTAAAAACTGAGAACACTTGATTTTTAAAGTATGTTTTTTAACTAAATTACAAAGGTCCAAGTTGAAAATTACCTTATTTTTAATGACTTGAGCATGTCTAATAACATGTAGACTTCAAATCTTGATTAGATTACTATAATCACTATATACAGTATATGTATTAAGATGCATATATATACTGTATATTATAGATTGTCTTTTCATTCACCATTTTAATTGTGTTCACAGGTTCTGCTCTGACTCTGAGCCACCAGAACACCGTGGGTCATGCTGAGTAACAGTGTGTCTACACACAGAAATAAAATGGTGTGTGAATCATCAAAACACCTACATTAAAATACAGCGAGCAGTAAAAAAAATCTTAAAGTTAAAGCATGTGGTTTCATCATAAACACCAACTCCTGAACTTGGAGCATCTTCTGATGGACTCAGTGTGATCGCTGCTGCCTGGAGAAAGTTCCCTCACAGATACAAGACATGCAGCATCCAGCAGCTGGAGGCAGGAGATGAAGTTTACCTGCAGAAGCATCACCCACTCTGCACAGGTGCATAATCAAACCACTGTGACCTTGTGTGGACCACACAGACATGGCTGGACGTCTACAGAAAGCATGAAGCTTCCTAAAGATATTTCTCAGAGCTTGTACTTCAAGGGAGACATAATTATGTAAAACATGCTGTTGACTTATATTTGCACATTTTTGTGTGTTTTCTATAAAATGTATTAACTCACACGTTCATCACATTTACTGGAAATGTTTAATTACATCAAATGTTTACTTCAAAATGGATCTGTTTCATTTCAAATTCAAACAATGACAACAATACGGCAAAGCAATGAAGTCCTGTATAGTACCTGACTTTTTTTGTGTCACCCCTAAGAAATTCTTTGTCTAGCTGTTTTTTATTCAGCTCTGACCTGAGCTCCCTGTTTTCCTGTAAGAGACGATTAATTTCTGCTCTTCTTTGTTCGCACAACTGACATTCTGTTTGTCGCCTTTTTGCTGCTGGTTCATCTTCCTCCTCCCCATCTGCAGCGACAGTGATGTCCTCTCGTGGGGTTTCCATCGCAGACTCCACAACTTGCTCATGCTCCTCTCCAGCAGCCTCCACAAGCTGTGTGTGCTCATCTTCTGCTGCCACTACCACCTGTTGGTGCTCATCTCCAGCTGCCTCCATCACCTGTTGGTGCTCATCTCCAGCTGCCTCCATCACCTGCTGATGATCATCTCCTGCTGCCTCCACTCACCTGTTGGTGCTCATCTCCAGCAGCCTCCATCACCTGTTGGTGCTCATCTCCAGCTGCCTCCATCACCTGTTGGTGCTCATCTCCAGCAGCCTCCATCACCTGTTGGTGCTCATCTCCAGCAGCCTCCATCACCTGTTGGTGCTCATCTCCAGCAGCCTCCATCACCTGTTGGTGCTCATCTCCAGCTGCCTCCATCACCTGTTGGTGCTCATCTCCAGCTGCCTCCATCACCTGTTGGTGCTCATCTCCAGCTGCCTCCATCACCTGTTGGTGCTCATCTCCAGCTGCCTCCATCACCTGTTGGTGCTCATCTCCAGCTGCCTCCATCACCTGTTGGTGCTCATCTCCAGCTGCCTCCATCACCTGTTGGTGCTCATCTCCAGCTGCCTCCATCACCTGTTGGTGCTCATCTCCTGCTGCCTCCATCACCTGTTGGTGCTCATCTCCTGCTGCCTCCACCACCTGTTGGTGCTCATCTCCAGCAGCCTCCACCACCTGTTGGTGCTCATCTCCTGCAGCCTCCACCACCTGTTGGTGCTCATCTCCTGCTGCCTCCATCACCTGTTGGTGCTCATCTCCAGCAGCCTCCACCACATGTTGGTGCTCATCTCCTGCAGCCTCCACTGCTTGTTGATTTTGCCTTTCCATCACTTCCTGGCCTTCATCTTCCCCTTGTGCTCTGCTGTAACGTCTCTTTAATGGACGAGCATGTCGGTCTGATGTTGACACTTTCACCTCGGAGTGTCCCAAGTGCAGTGTTGGAGCCCAGTCGGGATTTGACTCATCCATCTCATAAGAAGATTTGCCTTGAAGAGAACGCAGATCAGTAATATAATTATTGCCAGAAAACATTACTGTCATCCATCTAGTATATTATTTTTTTAGTTGAAATTACTGAAGTTCCATTGGTAGATTACCTTATTTTAATGGTGATGTATAAATGTCATAACAATGTACTACCCTTAAATATTCAGACACATTTTGTTAAAAGATGAAGCGCTTTAATGTGTAATATGTTGAAATTTGAAAATTGAGATGAGTTACTCATTTTTTGTTACTTATAGATTATTCTTTGAATAGATTGTTTGGAAAAGGGGCAGATATAATAAGATAGTTTCTTCTTTCTGCTGCCTTTCATTTTATATTTTCTTTTTTTTGTCTTTGTTGGGTATTTATTTTGATAAAATGAATAAAGAAATAAATTAATAATAAAAAACAATATGCTACAGTCAATGTGACAACACAATCAACTTTAAACAGTTTATTTTAAAATAACACAGATGTCCGACCTAAACTTGGTTGACCCACTATGCACTGAACTCGACCAAAACATGATACACCTTGACAAAATGGCACAACTCCAGTAAACTGATTTAAAATACTCACCTGAATGGAAATGTCTGGAACAAACAAGCATGTATCTTGTGATGTTGGAGAACGTTACATCAGGACGTCTCACTGCTGATATCCATGCCTCCTTTTTGTTATGGCCGACACAAGCTCGCCCTCGCGTTGTTTCCAGGTAGGGAAACTATAAAACGAGTCCGTTTTCTTATTTTTTTACCTTTTCTGTCGTGTGAACGGACATTGCATCCTATTACACAGCAATTTAGGACCATTGCTAAGCTGTTGAAACCTGATTCGAACAAAATACGAGCAAGGCAGGAAAAATGGCGGATCGACAAAAAACTACAAAAAAAACTACCCACAATGCTGTGCGCGGTGGACCAGTGACGTCACGCTCCAAAGCTCTATACAATGTGGTGGGTTGCCAGTTGGGCTCGTTTTCAAAGAGCCAGTTGCTTGTTTCTATCGCAAGATCTGGCCACACTGCAATCCCTAATTGCTCCTTCATGGCTGCCCACTGCTCCACCTGAGTATCTCAAGTGTGATTGGTTAAATGCAGAGAACTAATTTCGCCATTGTAAGGGAACAATGTCAATCTCAGACTTCCCTCCCTTAACTTTTAGCTCTTATTTTAACAACTTAACCATGTCATCAGCTAAAGCTAATTTTGCCACTTACCTGTTGGCTGCCTTTTTGCTGCTTTATTAAGCTAGCCTTTTGCTATGTTTAGCTCTTATAATTTCTACCCATAGTTTTTAGCTAGCATTTGCTATTTTATTTATATATTTTTCTGCTATTTTTAGTTTTTGGCTAGCCTTGTGCTACTTTTAGCTAATGTTTTCATTTTGCAACTTTTAGCTACGGTCTGTTCCGCCCCCTTTTTACCCTGACCACCGTTTCTTCTGTTTTGCCTTGTTTAGCTCATGTTATTCTGTTCTAACCCGAGTTTAAGCTTCTTAATCAGATGCCAGCAAACTGCAAAGTCATTCTGCCTCAGCATTTTCGCAGAAAACGTTATTGCTCTAGTTTACCTTTGACTCCACTTCCTCCATGATCTCCACTATGTCATAAGGTAAATCTTTCTTGTTCGGAATGGGATAGCGGCTGACTTTCTCCGCAGGATGTTGGTCGCTGGAGGACAGTCTGTTCCCCGCTGACACCGAACCTGCAGCCACATTTCCCCGCAACAACAGGCGGCCCGACCGAAGAGACGCCTGCACACAAACAAACGAATAAATAACCCCCCGCAGACACTAAACTTTAAACTTTAGAGCCACAACGTAAAACACACTCGACTACTTACAAGTTGTGCAGACACAGGAAGACGGAGCAACTTGGAGACGAGATTAATCGACGCCATGTCGTCAGCAAGTGGAAGAATGGACAGGTTTAGCCTAAATTAAGCTAGTCTCAATGTTTTCGTGACAAAAATGATAAAAGGTAAGAATTTCTGCATTTAGCTGTATTCGAATTGTTATGTCATGTCAGCCTGCGATAGGTTGCTCTAATTACCTGTTCGTTTTTTAAGGAGAATGGCAGTAAAATAGCTATATTCCTTCCAATCTGGAGGGAAAGTGCGTTATTTTTCCTCGTTGATGCAGACTTTTGTCCCTAAAGGAATCGGCCAATCAGAGTGAAGCTTCGTTTCATGACTGAAAGTTAGACACGCCCGCCTGCAATAACAACTCCTCACCGCTAAGTGTCAGTGTATCTTACACTAACAGCTGTTCTGTGGTTGTCAAAAAGGCATCTATGATTTGATTAAACTGTTAAGACACTTAATACTAATTAAAATAATTTAGAATAATCAAACTAAATTATTACTATTCAAGTCTTCTTTGTTTTTAATGAGGACAAAGCAACTGCAAAAATGTTCATAAAGTTCACCCTTTGACCCGGAAAAGGAACCATTGCTTACAAAAAAAAAATCGTCAACTGTCATGGTTGTCGTTCGGTACCATACTTAAGAAACAACTTGGACATCTACTCAAAGTTATAACATTCACAGAGGAATTAAAGTATCGCTAATATGTTTTATCACGTAAGTATGCACTTTATTTTCCTAATATATCGTCTGATAGTGGTTTATGATCGTCTTGTAGAGTTTATTTAGCATCTTTTGTGTAGGTGATGATATTGATAGCCTTCACTTGTTTTATACTTTTTTTTAATGCAGCTGTTATTTATATATTTTTAAAGTAATACTAATCTATGTACAACCTAATTTTATACAAAAATATTAAACAATTTTTTTTTATTTACAGATTTCTTTAGAGCATGAAATCTTGCTACATCCCAGGTACTTTGGGCCCAATCTACTCAACACCGTGAAGCAGAAGTTATTCACAGAAGTAGAGGGTACTTGTACTGGCAAGTGAGTAATATTACTCTACTATTTAAGGAGAGTTCTGTTTTATCTCATTAGGCTATAAATCCCATCCATTTATAATCTTTTGCTTGTTCTGAAGTCGAGTCGCGGGGGCAGCAGCTTGATCAGGGAGGCCCAGACATCTCTTTCCACAGCCACCTCTTCCAGTTCTTCTGGGAGGATTCCAAGATGCTCCCAGGCCAACCAAGAGAAATACTGTTAAGGCCGGGGCAAAGCTGAGCGTCCTGCCTGTACGCCTCTGTACGCGCGCATTCTGTGCGCACGCGTTCACCGGCACAGCTCTTCTTTCTTTCTCACGTTAAATGCGCGCGTTTTCGCTCCAAATCCTTGTTGTAATTTGATCAGCTGCGCGCGAAGCAGGACAAACTTAGGTCGCTGATTGGTCACTTGCTGACACGCCTACTGAAATGATTGACAGCGAGTGGGACAAGCCGCTGGCTCTGCTCCAGAGACGAGCAGCGGTTCGCTTGGTTGCTGCCGCTGCGGTCTTTCTAACTTTATATGTTAATAAAAACTTCAAAAAAATAAAAACAGGGAGCGCTTTTCCTGCAGCCCACAGCCCACCAGGAAATATTTAAACCCAAGCGCAGCCAGGTAGGACATGAATTCATTCATTTCAGTCATGGAGTGAACAGAGGATTAAGCTTTTACTTGACTTTTGGCAAAAAAACAAAAAAGTCCTGATCAGCGATGAAGAAGGGGAATTTAATTCATTTGTGTAACATACAAAACAGTCTGGCGCCGGGGAAGTTTATGGTCAGACAACGCACAAGCGTGTGCGGTCGTAAAAAAAGAGCTTTGCGCGTTCGTGCCCTGAGGGGCTACGCTTTTGCCACAGCGTACGTCGTACAGAGGCGTATAGGGAGTACGCGCAGGTCTACCGGGGCCTTTAGTCTCCCAGTGTGTCCTGGGTCTTCCCCAGGGTCTCCTCCCAGTTGGACATGCCTGAAGCACCTCCCTAGGGAGGCACCCAGGAATCATCCTTACCAGATGCCCGAACCACTTCAACTGGCTTCTCTTGATGTGGAGGAGCAGCGGTTCTACTTTTGAGTCTCTCCAGGATAACTGAACTTCTCACCCAATCTCTAAGGGAGATTCCAGCTATCTTGTGGAGGAAACTCATTTCAATCGCATTTCATCTGCAATCTCATTCTTTCGGTCACTACCCAAAGTTTTGGGCCATAGGTGAGAGTAAGAACGTACACCGACCAGTAAACAGAGCGCTTTTCCTTACAGATCAGCTCCCTCTTCACCACAACGGACTGGTAGAGTTCACAGCACCACAGATGCTGCACCAGTCCTCCTGTCAATCTCACCCTCCATTCTTCCCTCACTCGTGAACAAAACCCCGAGATACTTGGGCTCCTCCACTTGAGGCAGAACCTCACACTCGACCCGAAGATTACCAAAGCTGGCTCTTGGGCTATAAATTGATTTACCCTATATATGTGTATGTTTGTGTGTGTCATGATTGTATGAAGAGACTTAAAAAATGTAATTTATTACTTGTATTTTTGTCTGTATTTAAACTTGTACACAATACTTTTATTCACAGTTTTTTCTTTCTTTCCTTCCAGGTATGGCTTTGTCATTGCGGTAACCACTATTGACAACATCGGGGCAGGAGTAATTCAGCCAGGCAGAGGTTTCGTCCTCTATCCAGTTAAATACAAGGCCATCGTTTTCCGCCCGTTCAAAGGAGAAGTGGTGGATGCTGTTGTCACTCAGGTTAACAAGGTGAGATTATTTTTAGAGACTTTTCCGCACTGTTGTTTATATGGTTTTGACATATACAGGTGGTCCTCGACTTACGTACGAGTTCCGTTCCTACGCATCGTTTGTAACCCGATTTTGCCGTAAGTCGGACACCACACGAGCCGCCACTTATACACGTACATGTACGGTACTGTACAGTTACCAAACACTTCGCCTATCCTAACACAGTATCCTACATAATTATCAAAAAACACATACATTTGGATAAATAAAATATATTAATTTCTTACTTTGAGCTGGTCAAGCCTGTCTCCGTCTTTTAGCATGTTAGCTTTTGCACGTCCGAGCTCCGCAGCTTCGTGCTGCTCCACGCGGTCCAAACTGTTTACAGGAAGGACTGTTAGCATGTTAACTCCATACATTTGGAGACAACATGAAAGGAAAAATAATTAATAACTTACTGGGAGCCGTTTCTCTGCGGTTTCCATCTAAAAAGGCTGCGTCGCGTTAGCTGATGTTAGCCCAGCCATGGACCTTACCAAGCTCCGCCCACAGGGCCGCGTTTCATTGGCTAATGCCCATAACACGTCACAGCGCAGCTTCCACGTGCGTGCCGGTCTCACAAAACAAACGCTACGGTAGCGTTTGTGAGACCGGCACCACATGCTACTTACATTGCTAGCTAGCATACGTGCAGATTTTTTTTGCGTCAGGGTTGGGAAAATTGTCCTCCACCGTCAGTGGGGTATCTGTACCGGAGATGTCAGGTACCCTGACCGTATTTGTGGAAGTAAAATTCACCGCTTCCCTATATGTGAAACTGAATGCCTTGCTTGGATCAAAGCTTGTGCACGACCACAAAACTGAACAATTATTTCTTTCACCAGCAGAGAAGGGTTGACCTGCTTTTGAAACCTGCTAGTTAACAACACGCGGTCACGATGAGAGAAAGCCACAGTTCACTGAACGTTCTGGAAGTTGGGAAGAAACAGCTCGGCTAACTCCACATGAGCTAGCTAACACAACGAGCTACTCTACTGTCGATTTCACCTAAAACTGCACAAAATCGTGACACGAAGGCTGGATTTTAACTAACACACCGGACGGCTGAGCTCGTTAGCCCTCACAAAAGTCGCTGTCGGCGTGTTTAGCAGCTAAAGCAGCAACGGCTAACCAATGGAGATTACAGTTAGCATTAGCTTTGCGACCAAGGCACACTCAAACTTTTGCCAACAACATAAATCACTGATTTCAAAAGTAATCCTCAAAACCATGAATGCCTGACTTACCCAGCCTTGCAGGACAATAGTCATCAGTGATCCTGTCCACAGCTGTAATAATGCTGAGCGTTCAGGAGCTGATGTTTTCCTCATCAAACAGTAGTAGCATTAGCTGTGACGCGCACGCTGTTGGAGGCATCGCGTGGATCAAACAACTTGATAACGTCCAAAAAAAAAAAACATGAACTTGTTGGTTCCCCTGTCTATTGTCATGGCTGATATTTTGTTGGAATCTGGCAGAAATGATACACTATTCGACTCAGAAATACCCTGCAGTCAGTCGACGCCATGTTTTCCATTGAAACTAATGCTGAGCTTGGGAGACACGGAGACCGGCCGGAGCTTAGGGGGCGTTTCTGGGCGGAGCTTGGTAAGGTCCATTAGCTGCGCCCGTTAGCATGTTAGCTCGTTGCGCCTCCGGTGCAGCTCGCTGTCTGTTGCTTCACGCGGTCCACAGTATCGTTTTCCTTCGTCCATCCGTCCCTCCGCAAAACCGCCGTTCAGCTCCCAGCTCTGATTGGACACGGTCCGTCCGAAGCCGGCTGTGAGGCCGGAGCTAACCGAAGCTAACCTCAAAATGGCGGACACTGCCGAAAACATAGCTCGGTGTCCAGGGTTAGGGATCGGCGGCTGCTGCTCCGGGCCTGAGACGTCCACAGAGTTCACCGAGCATTTCAGCTCATTTATCCGTCTGAGGCAACCTCTTATCGGACACACAATCCTCCAAAGCCGGCTGTCGAGGCTGGAGCTAACCGAAGGTAACCGCAAAATGGCGGACACGGCGGCCTTTCCGGAAACTGCCGGAAACTGCATAAATAGGCTTAAAGATAATAATAATAATAATAATAATGATACTTTATTTATAAAGCCATTTAAAACAACCACAGCTGCAACAAAGTGCTGTACACATGAAATCAAGAACATTTAAACACGTTATTATTATTATTATTTTTAAATTTCATATTTTTATTAATATGATGCGTTTGTTAAACGCAAGTCGAGGGCGCCGTAACTCGAGGACAACCTGTACTTTCCCTTTTTATTAATGGATGTTTCACTATTTGAACACAAGTAAAAATTTCAGATGGCCTTTCTATGTGTTCTAACTTTTAACAAATTTACTCAAACTGTTATTTATGCCAGAATTTTTGTTGCTTTGAAATGGCTTAATTTAGGTTATTTTTGTATCTCTTGCAGGTTGGATTGTTCACAGAAATTGGTCCGATGTCTTGCTTCATCTCCCGCCATGTGAGCCAGTTTAACATCTGTCACTGTTTTCATTTGCCTAAGATGCACAGTTCTATTTTTTTGTAATGTATATTTGGTTTCTTTTTATTTTGCAGTCCATTCCTTCTGAAATGGAGTTTGACCCTAATTCCAATCCACCTTGCTACAAGACAGTTGATGAGGTTGGCATTTTTTGTAAATTAATTTTCAGATTCTCTGCCCCAAAATAAAACTATTACATGTATACTGAATTGAAGTGCTTATTTCATCTTAACAGCTGGATAGTGAATAAAACAGGAGCATGATCTTAAATACAATCATAATTTCTGTATGCAAATGGCTTGATCTTTTTGTTTTGCTCTGGTAGTTTTAACATTAAGTCTAATATTTAATTATACTATGATCTCTCTTTTTTTTTTAAGGACATTGTAATCCAGCAAGATGATGAGATCCGTCTGAAGATTGTGGGAACAAGAGTTGACAAAAATGATATTGTAAGTATTTCAAGTACAACTACGAGTCTTCATTTTTTTCCAGAAATGCTAGCAAGATACTGGGAAATGCTTCCAATCAATAGAGGCTTTTATAAAAACATTTTTAACATTAACTTGTTTTAATTACCTGTAAAGTTTCCAACCCTCTACACATAGCATAGGAACGTTTAAAATGAAAGGCTTAGCATTACTAGAAGGGAGGAATGTTAGGCCTTTTCACGCCAGAAATTTAAACTGAAATCATTTTTTGATCAAAAGGGACAGAATTATCAGAATCAGCTTTATTGTCATTGTACAGAGCACAACAAAATTACATTTCTGTACAGCCCATCCGAAGAACCACAAACAAACACACAGACTTGAGTAGATGGGGTGACTAAGGCGTCAGCCTCTGAGAGGCACTCCTTTTTCGTTAGATTAGAAAAATGGGAACACAAGGGAAGAGGGGGCAAAAAAATCTTGCACGGTGTCCCTGAATGACACATGAAGCTGCAAAAAACAAGCACATCAAAAAAGCAATATACTGTACAGACATGAGACATATGCATGTGGAGCTGAGGTGGGGGTCCCAGCACAGGCTGCCAAGTGAGCAGCGCAGCCAGATTTGTGGCGCTTTCGCATCTCCTTGGTTGCTGGACCGGGATGAGTGTGTGTGTGTGTGACAATGAAGGAGGCCAGCGAAGGTGTGAATTTGTGGGGAAGTAGTCTGTGCGCACTGTCCAGAGTGCCACCCCCCAGCCATAGTCCTGATAAGAGGTGGTGTTTATCAGCCAGCTGGTTGATCTCTTACACAGAGTGCCTTGTTTCCATAACATCCAGGAGAAATTGAGATGGTCAGCCTTCCAAGGCCAGCATGGGGAAGCCAGATTCAGATATCAGCATTTGTTTTTGGTCAGGCTGAGCTCTGTTAATTTCCGTCTGCCTTTACAGTCTCGCTAGTACATCTCACGGTGACTCCAAACAGCCAAACTGTGATTACATACGCCGAGTTGAGCTTCCAACTTCTCCTAGATACTGTATATTCCTTCCTGCCATTGAGATTCACTCGCACAGCGTCCAAGTGTTGACTGCACGGCACATTCTTTCCATTCCAGGCAGCTTAATGGCCAGAACAGCTGCTGATGTTTTACAAATTTGTTGATAATCCAGGTAAAAAGCAGAAATCCTGTTATCATTAATCCAATTACAGTATGTACATATTCAGCATCCTCAACTGACAATAGAGAGAGACACACAAGCTCCCACTTCCTCAGGAATCCATTGTGCATCCAGTTGCTATGTTCCATCGAGGCACGAGAGCTCTCCTTCGCCCTGGCTTCTTGTTGAGAAAATTTGATCAATTGAATTGAAAGACCAGCTGACCAGATCCATAGTTTACAGTTCAAAAGATATGCAGAAAGTGGCTGACAAAGTTCACAGGACAAAGTGCAAAGCCGGGACGGAGCAGAAGGGAGAAGTGTTTGATTTTGCCGAGGGCAAGCAAGAAAAAAAAAAAAAAAACATTTTTGCCAACCATAGCTATTTTGGTGAAACTTTGTAAATATAGACAATCTCATGCATGGTCTCATGAGATGTGTTGGCTTTAAAATATGTGTTGATGATGATTCTCAGCCACTAACACACCAAATTTTAGCTCACTATTGCCTGGTACCCACTGCACAACTCGAAACGCGCCTGCCGCCCCCTTTTGGCCGCTGGTCACGGTCCCACTGGCCACTGAAGACCGTCTGATGACGTACACTAGGGGGTAGCAGAGGGAGGGGTCTCTAGCTTGTTTTCCGGGTTCAGTTGTTGTGTTAACTGCACTTCCGACGGTCTTTGATGAGATAAAACGTTTTTTTAATGTTTGGGGTGATCTACACTGGAGAGTACAGCAGCCTGTCAGCAGCAACTGTAAAAATGCCACGTTTATTACCGGAGTTTGGTTCCAGTTCATTGAGGCTCGATCCGGTGAGTTTAAAGAGTCCAAAAAAAGTCCTGTTGTGGTTGTGTAATCAGATAGCGAGGCTCTCCCGACTGTTTGCCGGATGCGTCGAGCCGCCAGAGATCAACATTTGGGACGTCGGCGGCTCGACGGCTAGGTTGATTTGGACGCGCGCGTGCCCGCGAAGGGAACTTGGGCTGCCGCTTTGATCACTCGAATCGCGCCGCTTCCCTGGTCGCCGTGACTCCACGCGTCTCCTCATAGACTTTGAATGTAAACCGGCCGCTTCAGCCGCCCGAAATCGGGGCAGTGGGTACCAGGCATATGTGTTAGCTGCCAAGGTTGACTGGGTGGGCTAGCCAAATCGGGATGACTCCAAAAGTTTATCAGTTAACGTGCAGTGTTGATTTTAAGTTATTGCAAAGTTACAAAGTCATAAAGTTCTGTGGAACGCTCAAGAATCTGTATTGTCAAAGACTCTGCTTCTACCACACCAATGGAAGATTTAAAAGATAATTTTGTTTTAACATTTTTTAGGTTATTTGATGCAGATTACATGTTCAGAGTGTCTGCAGAAGTTGAGTTCAGAGTCAAACAAATCACGGTTCATGCAGATTTGGACTTTTCACTTTGAAAATGACTAAAATAAGATGTTGCAAATCAGACAAAACAATAATTTGTTCACTATGCCTCAGGTGTTTTATTATCTAATTAAAACACCTATTACTTTGTCTTGTGCAAAACAAAAACTTTTGCCACTGTTTAATATGTAAAAGTACAGTAGTCCCTTGTTTATCGTGGGGGATCCGTACCCTGAAGCCCCGTGATAAGTGGGTAAAACCACAAAGTAGGAATAGTAGTACAAGTAGTAGTAAGTACAGTAGTAGTTTATTTTAATGTACAGGTAAGTGTGTGTGTATATATGGGCTCCTCCACCTCGTCAACAGAACTGAGCACCCGCCTATCAAACCAAACTTGCATCCCCCCACCCTCCGGCACTGACGAAGCACTAAGCTAGCAGTGTGAAATACAGGCTTTCTAGCTAAAAAGCTAAAGGCAGCACGCACGCAAGCTGAAC